>JAQQAE010016072.1:0-11868 GCA_029823295.1 Pseudamia nigra
TATAAGGCGCAGTGTCATATTTGGACAAAAATGACGGCTTTTAGATGCGCCTTATAGTCCGGAAAATACGGTATATACTGTTCTCTGCAAAACTGCAATAGAAATCTGGCCCTAAAAGATAAATCTGCAGGTCATGCTTCACAGATTAACATTTTTAAATCAATCCAGAAGGAACAGGAGGTGGTGGGGTTCACTTAATGTCAGGAACGAGGCTGGAATTTGGAAATATTTGGGGTTTTATTCTTGGCAGAGCCAGTGTTCGCAGGTTCAGGTCCCACTCGGGGTTTCTGAGTGAGTGAAAACCGGAAAAGTGGAAGGAATGGGAGTATCTACAGTCAGCTGCAGCTGGAAAGGAAAACACATCAGAACAGCAGAAGACTGAGTCCGAGTGAGACAAAGGGTTTAAGGTTTAGAGTTGTGTTCAGGAGCAAATACCTGAAGGTTTTGAGAGGTTTAGACTTATGGTATGAATAGTGGAAGTTGGTGGGAGGAAGTGTTTGTTTGTGAAAAGGTTTATCAAGTGTTTTTATCTGTGTTGACTGAGATGAAAACAACACAAAAATATAAGAAATAACTGCATATGGTGTTGGTTTTAGATCATCTTGGAATTGGGAAATAAAGTACAAACAGTTCTACCGTACAAACTCAAAGTGCAGTAACTCAGCAACTGGTCACAATTGAGTTAAGACTAGAATTAGACTTTGTGACGTCGGATTTATTTTGTGTTGTGGGTCAATCGTGTCATTTCAGGTTAAAATGGCATGTCAAGTTTATGGTAACTCCAAAATCCAGGCAAAATTTAGTAATTTATGCAGTTTAGCTTTGTTTCCATGGTGTTTTAACTGGAAAATGAGCAAAGGAACATGAACAAAATAGTCAAGGAAATGAACTAAAATTAACAATAAAATAAAATAAAATAAAAAATAAACAAAAATCAAGAACACCAAAATAAGAAACAATGTGGGGGAAAAAAGATGAATATTAGAGGCAAAAAGAACAAATACATCAAAAAAGCAAAAAAAAAACAAATAAGACAAGAAATGAAACATACTGTAATAATTAAAATATGCAGAAAATATGCAAGAAAGTAAACAAAAATCCATGAATATTTAGCAGTGTCATAAACAAAAAGGAACAAAGTAAGCGAAAATGAACATCAATGAACATAAAATTAAAGTATTTTTTCTCAATTTCACTGTTTGTGGAGTTACTGGACTTTACCTTTATAAGACAGACTTGTTTGCTGAACTTCACTTCTCAGGTCCTTGGACGTTCACTGAGTTAGCAACTTTTGACTTTCAATTTGTTTGTGAATTTCCCCTTTTTGTGGGATTAATAAAGTATCAATCAATCAATCGGTTAAAGACACATATCTGCACTTTTTCACTACTTGCAAAACAGGGTCAGTATTTTCTCTCTAATGCAATCGAGGGGGATTATACACTGTTTTTACTTTGCATCACAGTGCACATTCACAGCATAAGACAAAACAGACAAGAAAAGGAGACCTGACCGTGGAGAAAAACTTGTCATCTAATTAATGATGTTAGAGAGGAGGGGAGCTAATATGGACATGGATGATGTGAGGTTCTTCAGATTTGCACAGGAAAACATGGTAATAATGTAGATATAGTTACTCTTTAAGTGTGCATCTCAGAGCTTGTACATTGGTACCTTTACTTCAGTTAAATCAGTTATTCAGCTTGTAGTATTTTTTACACAAGCTTTTGTACTTCTGGTAGTAAATGTGCTTCCATAAAAATGCTTTCAGACAGACACGGTTCTGGATCTGGCTCACACCAGTTATGCGGAACCAAGTTGGGAGGACATTACTCCATGTTATTCAAGTGGAAGTTAACACAACACCTCTTCATCCCGCACAGTTTCACAACCTAAAATATGACATGCCCACCAACAATGTCACGGTTCATGAAGAAGAACCAAGATTTTTTTGGCTCCACCTGAGAAACAACTTTTCTGTTTCTCAGCCATTTTTTTCCGGTGTGAATGTGCTGGACAGTATAAAATTAGGCCAGAACAAGCATTGAGTCGAGCCAGTATTAAAGTCTTATAAGAGTATGTACGTATATCTGTGTCTTCATCTGACTATCTGTGCAAGTCATATATCTGTATTTCTACTAGAGTAAAGAATGTGTGGTCCTTTAAAATAACACTTACATTTAAAGAATGACTGATTACTGCTGGGCACTTTGGAAACTATATGGCAATGACTGTGTTGGTGAGATAGAAATACAAAGTAAAGAAAGAACTAAAAGCCTCAGTCATAAATACTGTGTTTGCTTAAAGCACAGGTGTCAAACCATGTGCCACAGAGGCTCGAGCCCCTGCAGATTTTCATTTCAGCCAGACATTAAGGAGGTGATTTCACTGATCAGCACTCCTTCAATTTGAGGGGAGGAGCTAATCAGGAAAATCTGTTGGTTAGAGACAGGTTTGAAAGACAACCTGCAGGGTCCCGGTCCTCCATGGTAAATGGTTAAAGCCTGCGTCCATTTTTTAAGTGCAAATGTAAAACTCCCTCAGGCTATAAATGTGCACAAACTTGAAAGGCCTACAAACTCAGTAAAATAGGTTGAGAAACAATTATTCACATAGTGATTTTGGTATTACTATAACATGTGCTGACTTGTCAATTAAGACACAAACACTGACATGCAGTTCAGCAACTAGTGTGGTCATACATGCACGCGTCTTCCAACAATAAGGACAAAACAGGGTCACATGACATGAATCTGATGTACATGATTTAAAGTATCCATCCATCTTTATCTATCTATCTATCTATCTATCTATCTATCTATCTATCTATCTATCTATCTATCTATCTATCTATCCATCCGTCCATCCATGATGCAACATCATGAGTGCACTTACTACGTTTACAAAAAATTCTATGCACATCTTAACAAATACAGTCCAATGACCCCGGTGCTGTGCTAATAGAGCTTTCAATGTGAAGTTCTAAAGAAGTTCTAGAGAGTCAAGAGTGACCATGATTAATCTACACATGCTGTTTGTAAAGCAAATTTACTGTATTATGTGGTTCTGGGATATGGAATGACTTTGTAGGCTGTTTGGTGAAAATCCACTCTCATGACACCTTAAATGTAAATGCTTAAAACCATCCTGTCAGTGTTCTTATGTGGCGCAGACAACACTTCAGCCGTGAGTACACGTGACATGCAATGAAAAGCAGGATTGAATTCAGTGTGTTGTTTGTACTGATGGTCTTTGTTGGTGATGGTCAATAAAGTCTGAATCCTAAACCTTCTCACCTGTTTGGTCATGGAGTCTATCAGCCGAACGTAAAGGTCTTGTTCTGTCCTTATGCCTGAAACAGAAACACAAGAACACGCATGAAGCTATCAACATAAATTCCAATAAGCAGCAACAAGAGGCACTGTACTTAGGTTGAAAAGTAAAAGTAAGATGGAAACTACTACAGATGCACTGAATTACTACAATACTCATGAACCTTGCCTTCTACAGACAAAGCTTCAAACAAGGTAAAATATGAAGCTCCGAATTTGGATTTTTGTTGCTGAAATGCATCCAGAAATTTGGAATCTCACACCCAAACCCAACCAAAAATAGTCAAAATAAAGACAGAAATGACTTAAACTAAATTAAAGACTAAATACAACTACAACCTAATCTTGGCTGTGATGAAAACACACATTCTACATGCATGTTTACACAAAAAATAAAGAAATAAATGCTAAAAATCCTCAACAAAACAAAGCGATTGATTCTTAGTAATGTGCTGTAAATGTATTCTGTTATTATTTATGTCCCGGTAGTGTATTTATGTTTTCTGTAGCTCTTGTCATCTCATCCAGGCTCAGTTCACTCCCCTCAGCAAAAACAAACATTAGCGCTGCTCCAGAGCTGTTTATTATTTATAGGCCACGCCGCCTTTAACTGGTGAACGCTCAGACCGCCACCTCCCCCGCTGCCTTTTTCCTCAAGGATAACAAGGAATTCTCATTCTCCGACAAATTAAATATCAATCAGGATTGCTTGTCTTTTATTAGCTATGCATCTGAGCGTAAATGTGACACGAACACGACATGGGGTGGAGGAAGCAAATTGCAGAGAACACCTGTTAGTGGCAGAGCAGCTCTAATTGTATTCACGGTCGTTTTTTTTTTCTTCTTCTTCTTCTCCTTGTTTGTCGGGGGTGTTTGCTCCCAGCTTCCTCTGCTTTCTAATTGACATGATTCACTCCTCGCTCGGCAGCTGAGTGCTGAGCAGTCTGCAGCCCTAAATGGCGGCTATCCGTCCCGGTTGCAGATGAGGTCAATTACCTCCGTACGATGCTAATACCAAGATGCCGACTCATATTAGAGTGATTTATCCCCCTTTGGAAGAAAACGCTCTTTTATGTCCCACTTTATCTCTCGTTTCTGCAGGGGTCTGAGAGCATTAGCGCCATCCTCCTCCCGCATGTCTGGACTCGCGCCAGCTCAAAACCGGGCTGCTGTGTGTTTTGAATCAGCAAAAGATCCCCCTCCACCTCCTTCCACCCCTGATGGACAAAACAGAGGTCCAGTTTGGAGGAGTTGAATATTCCAGATGTCTGAAACGCCTGCTATGTGCTGATAATGAAAACTTATTCCAGCCTCCCTCTTAAGTTTAAGTCCAGTGAGGTGACCTTTATTGCCATTTCCTTTTCTTCGAATCCTAAACTTAAATTGATCCAGGAAAAAGTTCACTTAGATCGTTAGCAGAAGTTCATCAGTCTATTAATTGACAGTCAGGTCATCATCTGTTCAGTTTCATGCCGTCAGTCACTGCATTTTTTACAGTTGTTGATTTTCAGAAGTCATAATGCTATGCTCTACAGTATCTTATTACATTATACTGTATCTGTTTCAAATCCTGCCGTTTACACAGTACATCAGCATGTAGCCACAGATTATATTGCTTACAATGTACCACGTACCACATGTTTATTACAGAAGCAGGCTGGTTGAGTTTTCCTTTTGAAGTCTATGTGTGCTACAGAAACAAATTGCATTCCACTTTAAAATTGCATGTAAACATCTGCACCTTTACTATGATCTTCACTTTTATTTATGATGAACATAAGCAAGCTGCATTTGAAGAAGGTGTTGCAATTGTGATGATGATTGCAACTCAATTAATTGTGCAGCTCCAATTAAAATCTGTTGCAACAATGATGTAAAGTTACCTATTTCTATAGAGTATCGTATTTCATTTTGTTGTTCAGTATATGTGCTTATTTTGCAACAAATTAAGGGCTACACAGAGATCTCAACTTCTCTCAGTTGAGGCACAAATAAACTGTCATTAAACATAACTTTGTAATCAACTTTGGAATCAAACACTTTTACTTACACAATAATATTCCATACTCATTTGAATTTGATACAGGTCATGTACTGTAAATAGCAAGTTTATGCAAACTCTGCTGCCTGGATTTTCATGTAATGGGTTAAAGAGTAGAATCTGGATCAACAATAATCCTTGTAAGTTTGAGTGTAGATCTATAAAAGGTGACAGAGACTAGAGGTGTTTTTCACTTTCTTCAAAGCTACAAGAGCCAATGAGGCAATATGAATACACCTGACTTCTGCAGCTCTCTCCTTTCAGTCCAAATCACAAGACTAAAGATATGTATCTAAGCTTGCTCTGTGAGGTTCTGTTGCGTTTGCTCTCCGTATAGTGTTTCGAGGCTTCCGTCGTGACTTGTGAACCATCAACAGATAATTTTGGATTATGACTGGTGCTATACAAATACAACTACAGTAAATTGTACTGAATTGCAGTTGACGCTGTTTGAGGCCACAGTGAAAAGGAAAGGTAGCTTTTCCAAATTTCTGTGTGGAGCCGCAGAAAACTGTGAACGTCCCAAACCTATCATAAGGTAGAATTCACAGTCTAAAAACAGAATTCTAATTTCATGTCACACCATTTGAATTGAAATAGGCTAAAAGGTTATGGCATTAAAAACCCTGGATGAATGAAAAATTATGAACAGTAACAAGATGTTAAATTAAAATCTCCAAAAAACATCTGGCAGAGTGTGATTTGTATAGTCCAAAATAGAATCTAGGGTGGCCTACTCTTGAATCAGAAAAATATCCTTTCTAGACATTTTAGACATTAACCAAAGTTACTTTTTGATTGATAACAGTGCAACAAAGTCAGCAAAATTAACACCCATGGGGGATATAAGTATCTGAAGTCATATTTCATGATAATTCTATTATTACATGTCCCCCATGACACCACCATGTTTCATTTTTTAGTTTGTTGCTGCTACATGGATTGTTTTGTTCCCTTTGGACATATGTAGGGTAGAGGGTTCCGCAGATTTATGTTAAGCTAACCTGATTCATATAGACTGTACAGGCATAAGAATGCAATCAGTCTGAACATCTGCAGGAAAAAACAAACATTCATCACACGTCAGCTGTAAATGATACATGGTAACTGATGTAGATGAGTTCTGTGGACTGTATTTTGCATTTTGACATTTCTTCCATGAACAGTGTGTTTTTTTGTTTTTTCTCACCATTGCTGTAGAGGAGCTGTAGCCTGTAGTGGATTCCATTGTTGGTCTTCTCTCCATTATATTCCTGTCACATACATACAGAAAAAACAATAAGAACATATACTGTATGCAAAATGCCTTTAGAGCTACATCACATTCAGTTAATGAGTTTGTATGTCAACAGATTCTCCTTCAGCTGTTTCTTTTTTCCTTTGAACGTACATATGCAAAAACCCACATGCGATATAGTCTGCGTTCTCAATACATCTACAACTGTTGATCCCCAGAGCCAGAACAGAATTAGGTAAAAACGCTTTTCAATACACCGGCCCCTTCTTTCTGGAATAATTTACAGAAAGACCTGAAACTGTCACAACTTGTTTCTTTGGGGGGACTGTATTTTAAAGGACCAAAAAAATAAAACTGCTTTGGAAATTGAAGTGGAATTGTTTTGAATTTATCCTAAATTAGTCCTCAGTATTGTGTTGCATATAAGTTAATGCTGAATTTAATAGTTATGTGTTTGTTCTGTCTTTAAAATTGCGCTGACATGACTTCATGAAGCAAATATGCACTGCCAACCACTTTAACTGAGTTTTTTGTGTATTTATCAATAATGTATTAATTTTAATTTATAACAGCATATAAAAATAAGATATTTTGAGTCTAATTGTTTAAAAAGGTCCACTTTTTTGGACAAACCATGCTTGGAAAATAAGGATCTTACTTAATTAAATGAGGCATACTGTACAATACAAAAAAACACAATAGAATAGAATTTTTTTTTTTCAGCTAAATTGAATAAAAACACTGAAAATGTTCTGTGAGTGTTGCATAAACTCACTTTGAGCCACAAAAAAAATTACAGAATTTCCAGATATTACAGCTGACCTATTTGTATCTCCTGCTTTTTTGTCTTCATCACCTCATGTTTAATCTCTGTCCTCCATCTCTAATCTTTCTTCTGTCTGTGTTTTTGTCTCTTCTCACCCTCGCCTCATCATTTTTATTCCCCTTTTCTCTTCTTTCAGCCTCTGTCGGCCGCTCGCTCGCTGCCAACTGTGCCCGCGAGTGTTGGCTCGGTCCCAGAGTGTGTTAATGTATGTGTGTTGGGGGAGTCAGGGCGAGAGACTAGAGGTCAACGCAGAGGTGAGGTGAGAGAGTGGGTGGAGGATTTAACGCCAGCTGGCAGCCGATCAGAGAACACCCCCCCAAAAAAACTGACTGTATACTATTATCATTAGGATTATTATTAGTGCATAGTGCATTTGTGTGATAGTTTTTGTTG
Source organism: Pseudamia nigra (assembly GCA_029823295.1). Lineage (NCBI taxonomy): Eukaryota > Metazoa > Chordata > Actinopteri > Kurtiformes > Apogonidae > Pseudamia > Pseudamia nigra. The sequence continues at coordinate 7,830 of JAQQAE010016072.1, forward strand.
TGGACATCAGACACCAGTGTGTTCATCCAGTTAGTCCTGTCAGTGTCAGTCAGTGTGGGTCAATGCACAAACAGTCAGCTCATATATAAAGAAAATGAAATCAGTGATGTCTTAATACAGGTGAAAGTTTTATGCCACAAACCAAAGAGGAAGTGTCAGGAGAGGAAAAGAAGAAGAGAAGGAAAGAGAAAACAAAAAAGGACAGAAAGGAGCAAAAGGGTATAAAAGAGAAAATGCAGAGGAAGCATAAGGAAATAAAAAGCGGAAGAAAAGAGGAAAAAAGAAGTAAAAGGGATAGAAGGAAGGACAAAAAGAAGCAGAAAGGGAATAAACAAGGAAAGAAAAGGAAGGACAAAAAGAAGGTCAAAAGGAAGTTAAAGAAAATAAATGAGATAAGAAAGATGGAAGGACAAAAAAGGGGTGTAAACAAGGAGAAAAGACAAAGGGAATAAATAAGAAAAGACAAAAAGAAGCAAAAGAGGAAAAAATGAGGAAAGGAAGGACAAAGGAAGCAAAGAGGAAATACACGAGGAAGAACAAAAACAAGCAGAAAGATAATAAGTGAAGAAACAAACATGACTGAAAGAGGAAAAGGAAATTAGGACACGACAGGAACGGAAAGGATAGGAAAATAATTGCTAAAATGTTGAATTCATCAAGTAAACTGTGACTTTGTGAGGACAGAAATCAGAAATGAATAAACAAAGGACATAAGGTACGTGGGGAAAGAAAAAAAGGAAAAATAAACAAAACACACAAAGAAAGAAAAAGTAAAAGGAAGGATGAAGGAATGTAGGAGGTAGTAGGAGTGGTAGTAGGAAGGAAATAAGGACACAAGAGGAAACAGGTGAAGCCAAAGGGCGTGAACCAGAAAAGAACCAGAGAAAAAAACTGAAGGTCTCATGTAAGATTAATTTTTAAAATGTTTAATGATTTGCTAAAAGCACTGATTACTCTATCAGGTTGAAGTGAGAATAAGAATAGAATAAATAAGGAAATTAATTAATATGGAGGGAATTAATGGAAAAATATCAAAACAAGAAGAAAGAATTTTAAAAGTTTTTTTTTAACAGATGCAACAGTGACAGCAGAAAGAGACTGAAATGCAAATGAAACAAAAAGGTGAAGGAAATAAAAGTGAGCGTGTAGTGTCTTTATAAATTCTTGATTCCACGGTGTTTCATGTCTTGGTTGAAAATTTACTTCTGGCATTTGCTATTTTGTCTTGATTTGTATTAAAGTTATTTTCCTTTAATTTTGAATTTTTAACATCTGACCTTTGTCACTGAACTGTGGTTCATTTACAGTGAAGAAACAGTCAGTAAAAGTTTGTCTTGGTGGAAATATGTTATGGCTATTTTTATCAGAGTTACTTAGTAGGATGGTGTATGTGACTGAGTGCATATAAACTACAGTACATGATCAAATCTCATGTACCATAAATTGATATGTTTTTGTCATCACCTTGTCTTTCTCCACAAAGTCGACATATGAAGTCCTCTCGATCTCGACTGGCTGACCCTGACGGTCATACAGCGCCAGCACGAAGTGGAAGAAGTTGGACTTCCTCAGGTTGGACGGAGGCTGCTTCTCGAAGTGAGCCCGGGCTAAACCCACCCCACTGCAACACAGAGACACAGAGGATTTAAAAAACACGATGGACACATTTAAAAACAACCAAACTGCTGCTGTGAAAGTCAGTAAAAGGCAGAAAAACAAAATGTGCTTTTTAGCATTAGCGTCTAAACACATTCATGTCATGAGACATAAAACATTTGGAATGGGCCAGATTTTCATATAAAATCAGCCTTTAAATATGTATGAATCTCCATTTCTCCTTGTTCCCTCGGCCAACAGATTTTAAGCAGTCATTACACAAACTACAACTTTGAGTTTTTATTTGTTCACATTTATATAAGTAGTTCTTATATTCAGGGTTATCAGCTCCTGATTGGTTTTATTTCACCTCCACAGAGACTAAAGAAAACTAAAAACCAGAGAGATGCTCAAGACGATTCTGCAGACAGAACCTCTGTTAAAACTAACATGAGACAAAAATATGTATGTCTGTGTACAGATATGATTGAATTTAATCAATTAGGTACATGGAGTTTAAATCTTGACTATGATTAGCTGTGACTGGCTAAAGAAGTTTCCTCGACTGTGAGTGGTTTAGATCATTAAAATGAGCAGAAGTCTGTGAAATTGTCTGTCATCTGATCTGTTTTGATGAATTGTGACAGCTGTCAATGTGTGTGTGCTAGACTGAAAAAAATGAAAACCAAGATTCATAGCTGCAGCAATTTTCATTTCTCTTATTCATATCAACATTTATTCACATTAAATATTCAGGGCTTGTTACATTTTTGAGTGTGAAAGGAGAATATATTGGCAATAGTTTTTTTTTTTTTTCTGCAACGCTGTGAGGCACAGAATAAAGTTCCAGAGAAGCAGTGAGTAAAAACTCTCACATTAAACATTTGGATACATCATCAAATAAACTACATGATTCACAGACTGTGTTGTGTCCTGGAAACAAAAATAAACACATCTGATTAAACAGGTAAATAAAAATTATATAAAAAGCTGAATTAAACTGAGGAAGAAGGGAAGGCGCGAGTGGTGGAGTCCTCAGGTGTTAAAACTCAACCTTTAACATAAAAGACAGGAAAACTGCAGAGACACACGATAAACCTCGAGAGATGAGACCCTGTCCCCAGACAGAGGTGGAGCATCTGAGTTTTTCTACTGTTTCTTCAAAACCAAAGAAATATGACTGCCAAAGCACACCAAGATGTATTTTTTTCATTTATTGTGAATACCGCTGCAGTGTCTCAGTGTAAAAAGATCAAATATTCATGACAGAGTATAAAAACACTGCATTGTTTGAAATAACAGAAGACATCAACTGCTTTTATTTAAAAATGTAAAGTTAAACTGTGTACCTGAAGTCAAATACATTTATTTTATCTTTAGAATCAATGCCATGTGATTGTAGAGATTCGATTTGTAGAATCACATGGCATTGATGTTGTCTTGTGATTTCTGTGCCTGTTTTGCTGCAGAAAAATCCAAAAAAATACTCAAATAAAAAGCACAGTAAGTACTTCAGCCAAATGTACTTGAAGTGTGAAAAGGCTGAGAAGATGATTGTTTAACTGAAATCTTGCCCACAAAAGAAAATGTTTCAAAAGCTAAATTTGCACAGTTTCATATATTTTGTGTCCTTCTGATTATTATATGTTGTTTAGTCACTACCTGCCTTGAGGAATATATGATCATTTTACCACACCTTTCTCAAACAACCTTTGTCCTTTTTTCCTTTAGTGGTTTTTCTTTATTTTTATGATTTTGTTGATAATACTGAAGACATCCAAACTGAAAGAAAACAATTGTGTAACTAACAAAAAGTGTTAAACATCCCAGAACATGTTTTATATTTTAGTTCAAAGTTGGCACATTTAGCTTTGATGACATGCACACCCGTGGCATTCTCTCTTCAGATTCACACGCCATTATGAAGAAAACACTTTTCAGTTCACAGGCCTCATCAAGAGTTTGTTTGTGCTTGAGTTTTTTTGTCTTCTTAATGTGCTTTGGAACAAAACCACAAACTGTCTGAGGTGTTGTACAGTAAATTGTCAGTTTCTGCAGTTGGTAATTCTAATAAACTTCTCCCCTGCAGCAGAGGTAGATCTTGGTCTGCCTTTCCTGGGACGGTCCTCATGGCAGCCAGTTTCATCATAGTGCATTTGGTGACTGCAGTTGGTGACATATTCAAAGTTCTTGAGATTTTTTTCCATGCACTGACACATTGGATTGGGTACAGAGTTAGTAGCCCTATTAGTACTACTACAACTACTGTACAAATCTATATTGTGGCAAAAACAGTTAAGAGAGGATGTGTCCAAACTTTTGACTGGGAGCATATATAAGTCTGCATATAACTTTTTGTCCTCTGACTGTACGTTACATGCAGAGGAGGGACAAGATTGTTGTGGTGTGTGTGCGTGTTTGTGTGTGGGGGTGGGTGGTTGGG
>JAQQAE010016073.1:0-11868 GCA_029823295.1 Pseudamia nigra
CAGCTAGGACTCACAGTTTCACCTGCACTGATTGTACTAAACAAAGAAGACGCAATGATATCACTATTGATGGGCTGTTACGACACCTTTTACCAGGTAGGAAAGAGTCTGCTGAGGATGTTTGTTACTGTAGCTGTCAAACATCTGACTCACACATATGAAACTGCTTATTTTTAAAAATCCCAGCTTAGGGTGTGCCTGCTGTGGGAAAAAAGGGAGGAGAGTGGGAAGGCCTGATGAGAAAATGAGGAGTGGTTGCAGTGTGTGTCACAACACAAAGGAACTTTCAAAAACCAAAACCAGGATTTGCATGGGGAGTAGTAATGACTAACAGGGAGTCTGACGTCTCTCACACACACACACACATTACTCTTTGGTTGCTGACTGTGGTGCCCCAGAGTCATAATGCTCCACCTGAACGAATCACAAAGTGCTGTCCTGTAAAACACATGCCCATATATGGGCATGGCCAGGACACAGCTGATATCCACCTCAGACAGAAAATACAGACAAGTCAAAAGCAGCAAACAAATAAAAATGCATAACTGGGAGTGAGAGGCTAAGAGGAAGCAAAGGAAGATGGATAAGGACAGAAGGAATGAAAACAGAAAAAGCTGGTGTTGAATTCTTTGCATTGTCTACTGCTAACTCAGCCAAACAGGCCACCCACTCATTCACTGTGAAGCAATCTTTCTACAGGAGACAGGCTGATATCATTTAAAAGGTCTCCATTTTCAAGTCTCAAACTGACCACAGCACAATTTATTTATAGTTCCTCGTCTTTGGCTGGCAACTCTCCATTAATTTATTAATACTGTGTCATTTCTCATATTATGTCACACAGAGCAAGTAATCACTGACATGCTATACACTACGTAATTCCAGTAATGAGTGCAACTGTCATTCATAAATGAAGAATTATAAACTGTGTGTGATATTTCTTGGCAAGCATATTTGGGAATACAGTTCCGTCTGTGTTCCTGTGCAAGGTTTAACCGCAGGCAGTGTAGGGCATTCGCAGCTGTCAGTCTAGGAGGTCGGCAGAACAATGAGAAGTTTGTGCAACTGAGACTATTAGCACAAGTGGAGAAGCGCTAGAGAGCAAAAAGGGCATCTAATCAAAAGTGCTGTACTGTAGGTTGAAGAGCGAGTTCATGTGAGTTTGTGTTTTCTGGAGGAGGAGGTGGGGGCAGAATGCATTAAGTATCCACACATTCATGGGACTCCTGCCTTCCCTCTGTCACAGCTGTTGGTTTCGGCCTTGGAAGTCAACGGTGAGTTTCTCTGAACAATGAAAAACAATCAGTGCTGTCCCTTTACTCCACTCCCCTCCTTTTCCCCTTCTACCCACTTCCTGAGAAACAGGATGTTGTGGATTTCACATCAGAGATGAGTAAATGGATGTGAGAGCCAAGAACATTATTCCTCAACAACTGCATACACAAACAGAGCTTTTAGTATTTAAACTTTAATAAAGTGGCTACCAGATTGCCTCCTCCATTAACATGACGCCTTGTGGTGAAAAATCCCCAAAGCAGATATGTTGATCATACGACCACAAACCACTTCCCATTTTGCTAATATTTGTTCTCATCTACTGTTCTCTGTTCTGCTTTCAAGACCTTTTGGAAGTGACCCAGCTGAAAAAAAAAAAAACAATTGTCATATTGTACAATATATCTGCTTGTTTAATAAAATAAAATTAAACAAATGACAGAATCAAATTTCACAATAAGGTAAAAAGCCAATTTTAGTATACACTGAATATTTCGTTCTAAATTCATGAAATCAATCACTGGGAACATGGTTGTTTATATTCCTGTATGACAATACTAAAAATAACATTTTTATAGAAAACAAAAATTACATCAAAGTTGATAAGTGTAGACTGGAAACTAAACTTTACTGGTAAATTATAATTTAACTCAGAGTTAAGATAAACTGTGCAAAAATTGAATAAAACATCACTATGTCATTACGGATCTGAAATGATGTGGAAAACAATGGCAATTTCAGCTGACTTTTCACCTCCCAAAAATATCAGAAGGACCAGTCAAAAGATCAAGTAAAGTTTCGTGAGGGCAATAACAGACGTTAAAAATTTGACTGAGGCCTGATGCACCACGAGTCACACAGCTCCATCTGATACTGAGCCATCAGTCAGCATGACTCACTTACCTCTGTAAAAAAACAGCTGTGATCATACATGCAACCACAATGCAACCTTTGTCAACTTTATGAAACTCACGTTCATTTGATATTCACCCACACCTGCTGCTAGCTCTGAAAACACCCACTGAAACAACATTTCACTGTCAAAATGCACATCTGTACCCAAATCTGATGCAGCAGTCTGCAAATAAGTCAGTGTGATGCCACTAGTTCTGGGATAGGCTGACCGTAGCTTGTAAAGGGATTGAAGCTTTAGCCTACTAATCCACTTACCACCTAACACATACATGCATGCTGTTAACATGCACACACATTGAACCTGCTCTGGATTAACATACACACCTCAAAAGAGCACAGCCAGTGTCAGGAGCATGCATCAACAATCAAACAATGACTCTGAGACAAGTAGAAGGATGGGCATTGAGTCACATATGGTGTTATTAGTGGTGTCAGCATAATTCCCCGACCTACTGCCAACTACAAACATATTGTATAAACATAAACCAGCATAGCCCTTCAGCCCACATGGCATGCACTAACCTACAGTGAGCCTGCACTAAACACTGTTTACAGGGGAAGGGCTAGTTTAGTTGTTCGCACTCAGGCTGACAGTTATCCCCACCCAGACATTTTCTTACCAAAACAAGTTTACACAGGACCAACAGAACTGGTTCCCCAGTTTACAAAGTATGAAATCCCAGTGACAGGCGAAAACAGATGGACCACCACTCTTAACTAAATCTACTACACACAAACTCAGTATACTTATATAAACAATTAAGACTGGATTCCAGTTACCTTAAATAACCACCATCTCTCACAACTTGACATCTGTACTGCACACAGATGGTGAACTCTAACAGTCATTTTCACAAAATGACTGGCAGTGACATGGGTGTTGTTTTTGGCATTTAACAGTTGTGAAGACCGTACACTTCAGTCATATACAGGATGCAATTTTCATATATACAGGAATGGTGAGACAAAAGGGTGATTTGTTTCAATGGACTGAGGAATTTTATCCAATTACAAAGACAACAGCTATCTGGATTTCAATTACAAAAAGGTGTTGGAAGCAAAAAAAAAAAAAAAAAAAAAAAAAAAAAAAAAAAGGCGCCTGAAGGACCTTAGAAAGTTTCCCTTCAATGTCTTAATAGGCTAGTATATATCGTAATTCCAGCAACTAATAAACCAGCCAGACATGTTTCGACCAGTTTTGATACATTTAAAAACTAAATTACCCGAAAAGTGGAATTATGTCCTTATCTTCAGGTTTTTGGTAGATAGATGCCTTTTCGCACAAAAAAAAAAAAACACACGCCATAAATATTTGCAATAACTGGGTCAATACACTGCAAATAGGTACAAAAGCCTGTGAAATCACACTCTGTTAGACCTGAATCGGTTGTAAACCCGCTTGATCGTCACGCTGTCATGTTAGTTCATGAACCAAACCTAAACCTCACCTTAGTACCAGACCTTATCGTGCCCCATCTGGAGCCACTTTTATGGCTACAACCATACAAACACCCTATAAACTACTGAATTGATTCGCAAATGAAAGCTGGTAATGTAGCGCAGCAGCGACTCAAAAGAACTGGCAACATTACAGAAAGTAGCCATCGATAACACGTTGGTATAAATGACTGTCAAGAACAAAGACTTGCGCATGTGAATGTTGTGTTTTCAATGCTAAAGCCAACACTGCGGCGCGGAAAAACGACAACGTTTGACATCAAATCAGCCCGTTTGGTTTGAATGCTCGCCCAGCAGCCGTGTGACCTGGTTTGGCTGTCTTGCTCCGTTAGCATCACAATAACCCACATAGGCAACGGGGAGCGATGCCAAGAGCCAGGCTAGCGCTAGCATAGCAAACACAGATTAGCCGCAAGTTAGCGTGTCAGCGTCTGACCATCTGAGAGGCGTTTAAAAATAATTTACACGACGCTATCCGTTTCGGACAGATTGTAGTCACTGTGTATATGTCTGTGGTGAGTAAGATACCAGGAGGAGCACGGCAGATTACAAAAACACGGCGGAGGAGATGAAGTTGGGTTAGCTTGTTAGCTAGCGTTAGCCTGTGGGAGTCGTGTTGCTGATCTGTCGATGATGTGACCACTCCTTGCCAACGCTGCAGTGCACGCGCTATCAACAAAAAAAACACACACACAAACCCCGCTCCATCATTTCATCTGCTACATTTACTAAAACCACTCACCTGGTTCTGCAAAGCGTGGCCAAGCCCGTTCCACGGTATTCCGTGTAATAATGCGTGTTTTCGGTCCTCTTCTCCCCTCCTTCTCTCGGTTCTGGGTCAAGCGCGTTAAAGACGAAGCAACATCACCGAGTTTTCTATCAAAGAGAGGGCGGGATCAACAAGCAGCTTTACCGTAATGTCGGCGCACCGAGAATTTCCTCCTCACACAGGTGTTTGTCACGAGGCATCAGTAACCAACATGAGTCCGAACCGAGCCGGTTTGGTCCCGACGCTATTTACTTTATAATACGAAACTATTTACCTGGAGCAGATTTTACCTAAACCTTGGGTCGGGAATTATTTTCCTCATTTTGTCCACTTTCTTGATTATTTTGTTCGTTTTTGTTAATTTTCTTGACTATTTTATTCATTCGTCAATAGCCTTTTTCAGTTTCATCTGTTTTTTATTGTATGAGTTATGTGATACATTTGTCTTGTGTGTTTTGTGGATTATTTGGTTATTTTTAATTATTTGGTGTTGTTTTAGTTGATTGTTTTGTTTACATTCTGCAGATTATTTTCATTTTTGTCAATTTCTGTTTATTTTATGGTCTATTATTCTAGTTTGTTCACTTTATGGATATTGTATGCTTATTTTCTCGGTTATTTTGTTTATTTTCCTGATTATTTTATTCATTATTCTCTTCCCTGTGTGAATTCTTTATTTGTGAGGATTATTTTTGTTTATTTTGTGGATTTTCTTGTAATCTTTTGTTCACTTTGTAGACTATTTTGTCAAATTTGATCACTTTCTTGATTATTTTGTTAATTTTTGTATGCTCACTTGTTCATTGCCCCAATTATTAGGTCATTTTTTAAATTTTATCTTTGTCCATTTTAATGGATTACTTTGTAAATTTGTGTTGACTTTATACATGATTTTATCTTTCTTTCACTTTCTTGATGATTTTGTTTATTTTTGTTAACTCATTTCTTCACATTGTGGATTAGTTTGTAGAATTTTGTTCTTTTTCTTGACTGTTTTGTTTGTGGATCATTTTGCTTTTTGTGTTCCCTTCATTTTGTTCACCCCTTGCATTTTTAAAAAAAGCTTTGTCCATTTTTGTTCAAGTTGTAGATTATTTTGCTCATTTTTGATCTATAGTGGACTCATTTGTTCCTTCTATTCATTATTTTGTATATTTTTTGCATATTCTGCATTATTTTCTTCATTTTGTGGGTTACCATGTCAATCTTTTGCCCATTCTTGTGATTATTTTCATTTGTTGCACATATTTGTCCATGTATTTGAAGGTTATTTTATTCATCTTTGTTTATTAAGTGGATTGTTTTGAAACATTTAGCTCATTTACTTGTTAATCTTCTTGATTACTATGCTCATTTGGGATCATGTTCTTCATTTTCTGGCTTGTGTTCATCATTTTTTTAACCATAATTTAATGCTTATTGTTGCTCATTTAATATTATGAAAATGCAAATGAACTGCCCTTCAGGATCAATAAAGTTGTCTGAATCTGAAACTCAACATTTCTACTACTTTTTTTTATTTTACGTGGGGTCCCAGGGAACGCCACATTTATCTTTGGTGAAAACGTCTGTGCCCTCAGTATCAGGGCTTTAAATGTGGGTGTAGTAGTGTGTCTCTCTCCGCCTCTTTTCTCCTCCCACCCATCCCAGGCTCCCTCGTACTCACACTGATGTCATGTCATTGATTGCCCATGAACAATAGTAGAGAGGAAGTAGCGTTTGTTGGGAAATGTAAAAACACATTCCACACCAGTGCCACAAACCTAGTGGTTCATAGAAGCACAATGAGAGCGGCTACCAGTTAGACCCTGTATTCACTTGATGTGTGCGAGTCATATGTTTGATAACTTCACTATTGCATAAACGTCTCTAAAACACTTACAAGTATAATTTTGGTTTCATTATCAGGTACTGATGAATGTTAGATTTCATCCCTGATTATATCGACCAGTGGTTTTTAAGCTTAAGCCAAAAAAGCTTAAAACTTTCATTATTTTTCCTGCTTTTTTATTATTTTGTCCAATTTTTGATCATTTCCCTTTTATTTGTACTACTATTTCATTCATTCGTGTTTTGCACTGTTTCTATTATCTTGTTTTCATGTAAGGCACAGTTTTATGTTTAAATTTGGTTTTACCTATCCCTCCTAAATTTTACCAATGTTTTAAATATCATACATTTTATTTATTTCTGACACAATTTTGTACAGGCATTACCCTTTTTAAACTTATATCTTGTTTTATATCGGGTTGTTTTTCTTTTTTTTTTTTTAGCCTGTGCGCTGTGCACTTTGTCTAGCATGTTCTCGTCTTGTGTTGTTTGCAAGTGTGTGTTAAAAATGTAGGATGACACACTTCACTGCAAACCAAATTTACCCAAGGGTACAATAATAAAGAATCTGAAAAAAGTATAACCAAAAACATTTTTTTTTTAAATTGACAAGAAATAAGAATAAACTAAATGAACAAGAAATTAACAAAAAGTGAACAAAATAATCAAGAAATGTATAAAAAATAAAAAACAAAATAAAATGAAGAAAAACATGGATAAAAATGACCCAATATATTTTTAAATCAACCAGACAAAAAACCCAAACAGTGAAAAAATAAAGAAAATGAACTAAAAATACATTTAAAAATGGTCAAAATATTGAATAAAATTAACCAAAAAATGGCAATATAATTAATAACTTAAAAATGAACAAGGAAAACTAATGAATTAAATTAACACAAAATAAACAAAAAGTAAAGAAAATGATCAGGAAGATGAACAAAAACAAAATAATCATCAAAATTGAAGACAATAATGCCATGAAAAAATAAACAAATCACTATGTTGTACAAAAAAAGTCAAAACAATAAACAAAATGAATAAACTGCATATGTTAATGAAGTGTCAACCCATTTTGGGGCCTGATACATTTTTAGACATTTGTGTGTGAAAAACAAACAAATTGTGAAACTAGATGATGAGTGGGTCAGAGTGGGCCGAGTGGAAAGAGGAACAATGTCGGGAATTTACTAGGTATCAAAAAGAAAACCTGAGTCACTACAACGACAGAACTGAAGAAGCCTCCTAGATAGGTTTCAAAATGTCTTCAAACCAAATTTCCAGTCCAGTCAACAGAAGGAAAATCCCATGCCTTGGATATTATGACCTGGATGACTGAGAATCTTCAGACATACAACGACAAAATAGACAACACTGCCCCCTAGAGGTTAAACATGAAACATCCTCACCGCAGAAATACAAATCTGTTTTATTCATATAGTTGCATATTCAGGCAGATCTACACACAGATTCCACTTACAGATGAATAATTCCTAAAATATCAACCTGACAGGAATGAGGAGAGTTTGTTTTTCACCTGCAACATAAAACAGTCACACAAACCCACCAATATACCAACGCTTCAAACTCCTACAGTTTTCCTCCTAAGGGCATTTTCTTGCTCATCTGCAGATTTAAGTGGAATACTCCGGATTTACTGCTCTTATAGGAAACAGAGCCACAGCATAAATGATCCCAGATTCTGAAAAGTGACACTGATGTGATTTTTGTTGTAAAACAATGCATTATTGAGGTTAATACTGTCAGGAAACAGATGGGTGTACTTAAGTCGTTTGAATTGACAAATGAGATACTGCCTTAAAATACAAGCTTGTAGGTACTCCTTCAGTGTTTTTATTAGATAAATGTGGCCACAACAATGAAGAAACCTGAATCATGACAATACCAAATCTCAAATAGTGAAAAACACCATTTATTAGAAAACGTAGGCTATTAAGCACAACCAAAGGTAATTATATGTAGAAATACAAATTGTCACCATCTGTATGTAGATTTTACTTCCTAATCAGAATATTTTAACACCCGGCAGCCCAGTATGACATTTTATCATGAAGACAGATACAAAACAGACAGTGACATAAAAATCCTCTAACACAAACTAATATAAAAACAATAAGTAAATGTATCATGTGGAATAAGAGCGGGTAACACATTGAAGTAATTGATTGAGTTTTGGTCTAAATTGGTGTAAAATAGCTAAAAAAAAACAAGGTTAGTGGTTCCTTTGAACATCTATGAACAAAAATTCAAAACACAAAGTGTTTGTTGTAAAATCAATGTGAATTTGTTTCTTTTTTTGGCAAATATTTGGCACAATGACTATATTTACATGCACAATATATAATTTTTCCCCTTCTTCTGAAAAAGACAAAAATAATATGCTGTTTAAATAAAAGCTTTACTAATTTTTCTGTTTTCCCTCGGTGGCAGATGTTCTACTTTGTGAACTAAGCCTCCCTGCTTCATCCTTTTATTCGTTGCTTTTTGCATGTTCATACATGCTGATATCCTCTGTCAGTGTCTAAAAGTAGGGGTTTCTCATCTTTACCATAGACTGTATATAAAGGATGGACGATGCCTTTATGATGTAACAAAATTATCGAGTAAATAAAGAAAAACAAGAAAATGAACAAAAATGGCATCAACAAAATGAGGAAGCTTCAGGCAAAACTGACCAAAATAATCCAGAAAATGACCAACTTAAGAAAATTGACAAAAAATGTCAAAAAATAATGAATGAATGAAAAATGAACAGAAATGGAAAAAAAATCCACAAAATGAACCAAAAATAAGCACAAAAAATACAGAATAGGAACAGAAGTAGAAAATTGAGCAAAAATAAGCAAAATAATGAACAAAAGTCACACAAAACTGAACCAAAAAACATCAGCAAACTGAACAAAATTTTTACAAAACTGAATAAAATATTGAACAAGCTGGTTTCCAGCATGTTACCAGCTAATGTCGTGTCATAACACAGCATGTCATAAAGAGTTCAGGTATTTTTGTGGCTCTCGACACTTTTTTCCCCCCTTTCTGTTCCGTTCTGTATTGTGAAGGTTGCAGACCCCTGGTATGGACATGATTATTGTTATAGTTATCATGGACGGCCCTTTAATCAGAATATCCATCTGTGATATCATGTTTACACAACACCTGTCACATTCTGAATATTGTGATATTGGAGTAACAGTGGAATATTTAGTGTGCATGTAGACCTATTCACTGACACCTTCGTGTGTGCAGATTTACATCTTGCATGGTATATAGATTTAATTAAAAAATACTTTTAACTCATGTATATGGAGAATCAGTTTTGTCACCCATCCCTTGTGCTACACACTGTCCGCTGGAGGAAGCCCTTTACAAGTGTCCCTCTGCCATGGTCAGATGTTGTGCGTGATCATGTGTCTGCGCAGGTTGCTGGGGTTGTTGAAGCTGGCGGGGCACATAGAGCAGGTGTACGGCTTCTCCCCTGAATGAGTCCTCAGGTGGATCTTGAGGCCACCATTCTGCGTGAAGCGCTTCCCACACTGCGGGCAGGAGTACGGCTTCTCCCCAGTGTGGATGCGCATGTGGATGGCGAGTGTGTTCTTGTTGACAAATAGCTTCCCACATGTAGGACAGGTGACGGGTGCCTCGCCGGTATGAGCTGCCCTGTGAGCGATGAGGTCGTTGCGGCTGGTGAAGTGCTCATGGCAGACGTTACAGTGCAGCGGTTTCACAGAGAAGGCGGAGCTGTGCTGTTTGGGAATCTGACTGACGGGACTAGAATGAACTCCTTCAGCTCTTAATGTGTTAGTTAATGGTGGAGTCAGTGAGGTGGACGCTGCCAGAGTGGAGTGATTTCTTTCCATCCCACCACTGTCATTCTGCATCACATTCAGTGTTTGGCTGCTTCCAGAGGTGAAGTCCACCCGACTGTCATGGCTCACATTAGGGTCAGGCGACAAAGAGCTGAAAGCCTGGAGTTCAGTTGCAGTAAAAAGGATTTCACCTTCTTTCAGCGGCGCTTGACCTAGACCATGAACACTCACGATTCTTAAGCAGTTACCGTCAGACTGACAGGAGACACCGACGGGCTCTAACGTCTCTGCAGTGACATCAGTCTGGGAGCTGTGGTTTCCAAAGTCACCAGATCCTGAAACAAAACCAAAAAAATGACACTATGAGAGTCAATACATGACAGAATGACTCATGGGTAAAAAAAGACACTGTGACCATTTCATAAACCATGTGGTCTTTGCTGATGCCTTCCTTCCCTCAAATAGTGAATCATTGACTGCTGAAATCAATAATAAATCACAATTAAATGCACATCCTGCTGGCTGTAACTACATTACATGGACAAAAGTAATTGGACGCCTGACCATTACACCAACAGGGACTACACAAACACTATGTGGACAGACTAAGTCCTTATCATGTCTAGCAGTTCCAAAGTTCAGGTCATTAGCACTAAATCAATGTATATAAAAAAAAATACATGAACCATGAATAAAAATGTCCTATGTTTTTCATTTTTTTAAACTTTCTTGATTATTTTATTAATTTATTAACCAATTCAACAGTGACAAAAAGTACTAAAATAATTCATGAATTTAACAAAAATTAAGAAAATATGCCACCCAATGAACCAAAAAAAACAAAAACAATCAAAAAAATTGACCAGGATTGAAGAAAATATTCCACAAGATGTACAAAATGGGCCAAACTGACCAAAACTAAATGAAATACTCCACAAAATAAAAAATCTATACATCCAAACTAAGAAAAAGGCAAACATTATGTCTAATTGCACCTTTAAAACTCGGCATCAAATGTCTGTGGTAATAAAAGAGAAATACTTTTTAGGGCCTTATTTTTGCAAAATTGACTATTTAAGGGCCTATAGCAGCCCTATTTTTTTGTTATATATTACATTATTTTTCTGTGTTTGAATGCATATTTTTAATATTTGCAAAAAGGCAAATTTCTGCCTTTTGTGCATAAAAAGTAGACAAAGCATTGTATTTAATTATATTTGCAAAAGTGTGTTTCCCATTGAAAATACTATTCAGAGTTTTGTTGAACCTACAGGACTGAATCAACATAAATAAATATCCATCCATCATTTCCCAGGTGATGAGTGTAGACATCATCAAAGCATGAAATCCTCACCTATGACTTCACTGCACCCGTCAGCGTCGTCTTCATCTTTGATCAGGATTACATCTGGACTCGCCACATTTGTGCACTAACGAATAAAACAGCATTAATGTAATCAAAAAGCACCTTGTAAAGGGTCCATGAAAGTGCACTGACTTCATGCATGTACCTCGTTGGCGACAGGAGACAGAGTCGTCTTCTCTGGACTTATAGTAACAGACGGAGCCTGGGTGATGGATGACTTCGTGGCTAAAAGAAAAAAAAAAAACCCAAATTGACTGAAATGATTAGAAGGAAAAGCAGATACTACAACCAGACAAGCATCATCACAAACAGTAGGGTAAATGTAGAGAGAATTATGTTACAAAAACACGTTTTATTATATATATATATATATATATATATATATGGACTATGTAATTTTTCTGTACCCCCTTGGGTCAGGATATTCA
>JAQQAE010016074.1:0-11868 GCA_029823295.1 Pseudamia nigra
CAAGTTATTTCTGTGACCATTGTGGGTTTTTCTGTCATTTACAGAGGGTACCAACAATTTTATCCATGTCTGTAGTTTTGCTTCTTTTTGGTTCAGTTTTATCCATGTTTATTGATGATTTTTCTACTACTTGAGTACATGTAAAGGAGTAAATGTATTTGAGTATGTACTACACCTGTGAGGTCGGCGGAGGGTGTAGTAACATATCCACCATTTAACACCGACAAGTGAAGACAATACAGGGGTTAAGTGTTCATCAGAACCCATTTGAAAAAGCAGTTTTAATCACCCTTATACACATTTACACTTTTCACATTTATTTTTTTATTTATACTTACTCTTACCGTTAAAGAAACATACACTTTAGTTAAATTTAGAAGTACCTTATCGTGCTGCCTCTGTGTGACTGGTATATAGGTGATAAATATGTAAACTTAGCATGTATAAACACCTAAACATACACACTGGGGACCAAAAGCACATTTTCCTAAATATATCAGTATAGCTTGGAAATGGTCATGAACGTGATATAGAATGCAAACAAAAGATAAGAAACATAATGAAGACAAAAGAGCAGTAACAAAAAATCCCAAAATGAACGACAAGGAACATGTTAGTTAATAAAGTAAAAGTTAGTAAAGGTTGGTATTTATCATAAGGGAGAAGAATCTTCCCATCCCTCATGAAATCTTCAGATAGGTTAATGCAGAGAAGTACAATGTAAATGGATTTGCTTACAGACAGTATGCAGACAGTAGACAATGTTATGCTCCTCTTGAAATGTGAAATCATCAATTGCTTTTTTTGTCTCAGAAGGATTACATGTAGCTTTCTACAAAGCCATGCGTTGAACACCAGACATTCTTTTCACATGACGTGGTCTCGGTGAGGATGCAGACCTGCACTTGACATCACAGTGGGTTTCCTGTGCGGGATCAGCGTGGTCTTATAAATGTCACTCGCAGGTTTACATGACTTAACGTGATGGAGAATATTCAGAAACAAAGCTGGGCATGTTTATTTCAGGACTCTTGAAGGGCATTAAGGCCTCAAAGGGAGTCATAATTCATTTGTGTTTTAGAGATAAGAAGTCTTTGTGGTCTTCCAGTAAATGGGGATTGTGTTGATTTATTTATGATTGACACTCTGCTACAGTATGTTTTCATAAAAGTCCTTGAGGGTTTCAGGCTTAGTCTTATGATGTGTCCGTGGTATCTGTAGATTAAATGTCACTCATGTATAGAGTCACACTGTCCACGAGTCACGAGGTTCAACTGCCTCAGGACTGGACTTTTTCACCATATAACATGATGCTTGCAGAATGTCCTCAGCTCTGTTTCTCTAGCACAATCCATGTTGTGTTTACTCGGTTTCTTGAATACTTAAGTATCTAGTTCCAGAAGTTTTCCTGAATTTGCAAAGCTCAGCACATCAGTAAGGAATGTAGGGATGCAGCCCGGTGTATGATGCATCATACACCGGGCTGCAGAGGCCTCCCACCTCAAATTTACCCATGGAGTTTCCCAACAACAACAGGGCATAGACATGTTGAGCATTAGGAAGAAAAAGCAAACCTTTATAGTATGTAATGAGGCAGTAAAGTGTGTACTGTATACTGTTCAAGTCTCCTTTTCCACCAATAACAACATTTCAAAACTGTGAATTCAAGGAAAGTCTGAAACAACAGAAACACAAATCCCTTTAACTGCAAACTCTGAAATGCAGGACTGCTTTAAAACAGCAGTGCAGCTCGGTTCAGGCTGAGTTTTCAGATTTCAACAATTGTTTGACACACAAATTTGTTTTTCAGTAATTAATTACAAATGTAATTACAGTCCCAAAAACACTTTGCTGAGTATGGAGAGTTAACTAGGACCTCGTGCAATCCAGATGCAGGGAACACAGTGGGTAAAGAAACGACTCCCAGTTCAGTGATTCCCAAAGGAAAGACATTCAATACCACTTCACTGCAAAAGCAGACCTCAGCCAAGCTCCAGCGTGGACTCGAGGGTCAGTGTCAAATAATTAAAGAGAGACAAGCGTTCACCTTTAGCATTCTGAGCTCACGTTCTTCAGTTCCAGAGCTGCTTCAAGACATTAGTAATAGTTTGTAACATTGAGAAGTTATGCAGTCAGAACATGGCCTAAAAGTTTGCATTTGGATCACTGAGGGTCAGAGGTCATGCTGTGGATGAACACATTCTTCCACATAGATAGACTGTATTCATCAACAAAATGAAAATTACAAGTGATCTCTGCAAACACACACTGGTTCACATTCTATCAGAATACACAGCACGTTTTTTTCTCCATCACAGTAACTTTTTCTTTCTGCAAGTTAGTCCAGTGAGAACAGCCTGGAAACACATTCGGATGTTTTGTTGACCAAGAACGCTAAAATGATCCAGCTCAGATGTCTGATAGATTTGTTGCAGTTTTTTCTGAATATATGCTATCATTGGCAGTGGAAAAGCAACATTCTGGTGCTAAATCAAAGCCAAGCTGACTGAAGATGACTTGTGTCGAGGTGATACTGGCACCAGAAAATTTGACTATGGAAAGGAAAAAATATGAATAAAAGTATATTTGACATTATTCTTTGAGTGTGTTGTAGTCCCGATTTGCATGTCATGTATGGTATTTTTATGATATACTGTACACAGAAAATCTAACACTGGACATGACTTGAAATTTTACAGCAGGAGCTGAAAGGAAAATGTCTGAAGCAGTCGATGACTGCACATGAAAGAGCCGCTCATATGGAAGTGAGTTTCAGTGTTATTGTTCCTAAAGCCAACTTTTCAGGTCAGAATGGACACTGGAAGTCACTTTCAATGTTCATATTTTCAAAGCTATTAATGTCATAATTATTACAGTGACTATTGCTGTCTCTCGGCTCGTGGAGATGCTGCGACAGGAGTTCAGGTCAGGATACTGTACCTTACTGAAAAAGAACCATTGTTGCTTTTGACTTGGATGTCTGCCCTGAGACCTCCTAAATTTCACCAGAAGCTGTTCAAACAATCATGTTCCAGAACTCATTAGGGCCAGATACAGGGCTACCCCCAGTGCATCATTATTGCACGGAAGACTGTGGGATTCAGCTGAACAATAAGTGGACATTTTTATTCAGGCATTTATGAATCTTCCTGGAAATGTTGACATTTGGTTAGTTCAGTTTTATTTCTTCTAATGAATTTGTAATGCCTTCTGTGCATAAATGTACTGTATGAAGAGAAAAACAAAACAATCCATGAAAATGAAAATATATGACAAAATGAGTGACAATGTGACCAATATTTTTAAATTATTACAAACTGACATAATATTTACATTATTACTATAAATGAAGCACCACATTATAGCATTTTTATGTAAAAAGTTTTAAATGTAAAGGATGATAAGACTCAAATGATTTTGTTCATGAAGTCAAGATGAACAAAATAATATGTTCTATAAAATGGTTGAAATAACAAAGGAAATGAATGGAAAGAAAACAAATAATCCAGCAACTGAACAAATATGAGTAAAATTTGAATTTAAAATAAAACATGGACAAACAAATAAACTAATAAAATGAAAAAAACAATCCTTAGTTAACAAATCTTTAAAAAATGACCAAAATAGTAATTGACATGATATATAAAAAATAAGGAAATGAGTAAAATGAACAAAATCATATATTAACAAAAAATGAGCTCAGTAGTGGAAAAAAATTTGCGCGCTCAGTTGGCTCATTTTTGTTTTTTGTTGTGGCTCAGATAAAGCAGGGCTTTTGAGAGACCCCAAAGTTACACATGATTTAAATATACAAAATACCACAAAAATGATAATAACACTGAAAGTACTAACTTGACCCCGCATGCATGTGTGGATTTTTTCTGCCATGGTTACCAAGGAATACAGGATTTTGGGGTTTGAAGAAGAGCCATGTCCATGGCCAGGCTGTCATTAATGTGGTAATGTTTCTCATATTTGGAAGGAGGAGATGTATACGCTGTCAAACCACATCCCTGCCCTAAACATGAGTGTGCTACTCCAATGTCACACTTACTCATCACTTTCCATATACGAGCATTAACAGGATATGTGATTTTTGTTAATACTGCCTCATAAATCTAGGAACTGCAACAGTCACATAATCATTTTCTAAATGTTAATGTAGTGTGTGTTCCTCTCTGACCTTTGACAACATGTTTGTATGGGATGTGATGAGGAAATGTACCTTGTTTCTCTGAAGTTAATTTCTTTATGTAACTACATTTTAAGTTTTTGTTACAATCATCACCAGTGCCAGACTGTCACCTGAGTGAGCAGCAAAGTGCAGTTTCTCAAATTGACATATGAACCAGACTCCGAAAGAGCATCAGTCCTTATAGGCCTACATGTTAAACTGACAACTTTACAGGAGAAATAAACATGTTTATAGCCTTGTACAAAAATCAGTTTTAGTCTCTACCACTAATTTCCATATTTAGGAGTGGGTTCCAGTCTTCAAGACGGGTGCTGGAAAATGCAGATGAATGGAAACACAATAGATAAAAACCATTCAGGATGCGGGAAACACAGAAAACAACTACTTAACATATAGACATATCAATTGGGAACCTGAGTGTTATATATACAGAAAATTGTACTGTACATCTGTTTGATAATCACTAAATCATTTAATGAAGAAAACACACAAAAAATGAAGAAGAAACAAAACAACACAGTCTAAAAATTAGTATTTGGAAAATGAAGACAAGTAAAGAAGACTGTAGAAGAAGACACTACTGAGAGACATTCAAAAAAAAAAGATTTTGACTAAAGCAGTCTCATGCCTATTAACGCTTACAAGACAACGGAACATGTCATCAAAGAAGCATAAATACAAAACAAAATAGGATCAGAATAAGTAAAACCAAGATGAAGGTAGACAAATACTGAGACTGAGAAGTGGTTGAAGTAGTGGCAATATTTCTACTTTTCTGCTAGATATAGCAACTGTATGTATGGAAGTAAATATGGATGCTGTGCGTGTATGTATCAATTTTGGAGTTATTGTGCAGCTGGAGTTGACAAAATTATAATTGGAGTCCACAGTTTACATCTGATTTTGCCGCGTGCCACCTCCTCCAGTGCAGAATCATCTGTCTCGCTTCAATGAGGTAAAAGTCAGATGAAGTGCGACATGATCATTCAGACTGAGGTTACTTGGTATACATATCCAATTTAGGACCACTTATGAAAGTGGCCTGAGTTTGGTTTGAAAAAAATCTGATTTGAGCTGTTGGGACTGTCATGAAAAACATCAGATATGGGTCACATATGGTGAAAAAATCAGATTTTGCCTGCAGTCTAAACATAGCCTATGTTAATCAGTGTGTTTATGCATTACACACAGCTGGAATTACTGCTATCAGCACAAACACACAGGCAGCTGACTCGGTGGGTTTAACACATGGGCACTAGTGGCTCTAAAGTAGTAAATACAACCTTTAGGCTTTAAGACAGCATTCACACACACAGTGGATGGGGTCACGGAGGGAAATTTGACTTCATTTAATCAATCAACACATTTTTTTAAATGGATGCAGTTCAGCAATTTATTACTTTTCCAGGTTGAAAGGAGACAGTGTCAGTTCAAAGGGCTTGAGTATGGAGATCACTGTGCACTGACCTCTCTGAAATTCTCTATAATTTGTTTTGTCATTCCTTGATCTTGCCCGCCCCATCAAGTTTTATTTTCTTGCTTAACTCAGGAGGACTAAAATGTCTTTTTGCAGATGAAGGGAGCAGTATTTAGCACCGGACTTCACAGACTCCCTGTGGTTCCTTGTGTTGTGCTGCTTGTAACTGAGCTCAGGAGTAAAGGTCAGGTCTCTGCTGAGGAGACCTGCTCCAACTGTAGAAAAATAAACATTGGGACCAGAAAGTGGGAGGCTTCTGAAGTGAGTGGGTGAACTATGCAGGTCCATGTTTCCCATCAGGTTTAAAGGGCTATGCTGACAGCTGGAGCTGATGTGGCCTCTTTTCAGCTCCTGAAAGAGTGTCAGCTCTGTCAGAGTGTTTAGAGTTCCATAATGTTTAGTAGACGTGAGGAAATGACACATTCTTTACTCAGTGACCCTTTGTCAACAGTCTGCCTTCACTAGCAGTCAACAATAGAATCTGTCAACGGACTCAAACTCTTAGTAGCATAATAATTTAAAAAGAATAGTGAATAAAATAATACAGAATGTGAAGAATGGTAAAAACATAAATAAAGTGATCCACAGCATAAGCCGATGTAAAGAAAATAGTCAAAATAATGAACAAGAAATTACAAAACTGAAGGGTAATGTACAAAATTAACAATAATGACAAGAACTAGACAAAATAATCCTCAAAATGGATATGAATGAACAAATTGATTCAAAAATGAACATAGTAAGCACTGAATAAATCAAATAAACAAGAAAGCCACCATCATTCAAATCAAGTGTAAGTTGACATGACAATAAAGCAGTGAATTGAACTGAATTAAAATGATGTTGATTAAACGCCTCGTTGCCACATAATTAGAAGCTGACTGTACACAGTATAAAGTAACGGTGAAAAAGGGTCTGAAATAAGTTTTTTCCATATACCAGCTGAATATCTCAGGCACATGAAAGCTGGTGTAAATGACATATTTGAGTGCTCTAGAATCAAAAGCACCACTATCTTAATATAGGCATCAAATAAAGCCTCCTTTATTTAGCTGCATGTCTGTCTCGCTTCAGGTTCGGCTCGTAAAAGGCTTTTTACAGAGCCACTTTCCAGCCGCGATTCTGTTCCTATCCAAACACAGCCGAGGCATTCGCAAAATCACACAATATCTGGAAAAGTTGACTGTGCCGCCGCCTGGCACAGACGCTCACCGGCACCGGCGGCGATTGCTCCAGCTGAAAGTCTCAGCTGAGTTGAACCTACTTATGGAGAAAGTGGAGGTCAGGAAGTTAACAGCCGTGAATGAGGACGAGAGCGTGTGCTCAGTGCTATTTATCTAGGACTAGAACACTCACAATGACACAATCACTGACTGACACTGACATTTATCCCCCTTTGAATCATTGCAGCTGTTATCAGGCTGTCTGAGGGTTCAACCATGTCGACTTCACCCTTAATAGCTTTTTGTTCATTTTCCCAATCATGTTTTGTTGATTTTCTGGATAATTTTGTTTATTTTATTCATTTTCTTGAGTGTTGTTTGCCATTTTAATGAATTTTCTTCATTACTTTGGTCATTTGTATTCATTTTCTTCATCATTTTGGTCATTATTATTCATTTTCTTGATTAGTTTGTGGGCGACATGGTGGTGCAGTGGGTACCACTCATGCTTCATAGCTAGAAAGTCCTGGGTCCTGGCATGTTCTCCCCGTGTCTGCGTGGGTTCTCTCCGGGTACTCCAGCTTCCTCCCACAACCAAAAACATGCACTAGGGGTTAGGTGAACTGGTTACTCTAAATTGTCCATAGGCATGAATGTGAGCATGAATGGTTGTCTGTCACTATGTGTCAGCCCTGCAATGAAGTCATTCAGGGTGTACCCTGCCTTTGCCCCAACTTAGCTGGGATAGGCTCCAGCATCCCCAACCCCCATAGGTAGAAAATGGATGGATGATTACTTTGTTCATTTTTATTTATTTCCTTAATTATTTTGTTCATTTTTACTCATTCCCTTCAGTGGTTTGGTCATTTTTACTATTGATTATTTTATTTATATTGTTCATTTGTTTTGGTGTTTTATTCATTTTTATTTATTGCTTCATTAAGTATTGATCATTTTTGCTAATTTTGTGGATTCTTGCGTTAATCTTTGTTTTATTTTGTGCATTATTTTACTTTGGTTCTGTCCATTAATATTCTTTTTCTGAATTGTGTTGTTTATGTAGTGCTGACTTTGTTCATTTAGTTGATTATTTTGGTAATTTGTGTTCATTTTTTGTCACTTTTTCTTCCTTTTGTTAATAGTTTCTTTATTCAGACATTTGTCATTTTTTACATTTTGATTGACTAATTATTTTGTTGTTTTATGCTCATTTTCTGGATATTTTTTTTTTAGATTCCATCATGCATTGTTCTCATTCATATTTATTCTTTGTTACATTAGTCAATTTTCTTTATTATTTTAAATTATTTTGTTTTGCATTGTTTATATGTTGGACTATTTTTTCATTTCCTAGATTGTTTCATTGAATTTATTCATTCATTTGTGTATTTATTGTGTTACTTTATTATCGTGTGTCATTTGAGAATATTTTTATGTTTTTTTGTTTTTAATGTGTTCAGTTTCATTTGTTAGTGTGAAAGTCATCAAATGGACTCTGTTTTAGGTATTCAGCTGAAAACATCTGATGACCACTGAGCTAAAGGACATTAATTCTAATCCCACGCAATCAGCAAACAATAAAAATTTGCAGATTTCTGCAACTTGAATATGTCAAAGATCTACTTATACTTACAAATATTCATTAAGTTTCCTCAGATTCACTCATTAGACTAATTTTACTCTTTCCATGATCCTTTCACTCTCAGAATTCAAGTACTTTTCTCATCCTCCTCCAGTTCTGCAACATTCCTGACTCCAGCTGAACCCTGTCAGACAGATACTCCCTCAAACACACACATAAATATACACACACTGTGTTGTTTGAGTATGTACATGGAGCTGAGAGTTCACATACACTCACGCACGCTCCTGGGCCGACCAGACAAAAATCAGCAAGATGACCACATTTGAGTCATACATGAAATCCTCTTAAACACATTTTTATTATAGACTGTAAATGACACATACTGTAGTCAGAACATCATTAAGCTATTTAAAGAAAGTATCCATCCATCTTCTACCCCTTAATCCTTGCGAGGGTTGGGGGGATGCTGGAACCTATCCCAGCTGACTTAGGGTGAAGGCAGGGTACACCCCAGATGAGTTCATTGTAGGGCTGACACATAGAGACAGACAACCAGTCACACTCACATTCATGCCTATGGACAATTTAGAGTGACTAATTCACCTAACCTCTAGTGCATGTTTTTGGGGGGAAGCTACAGTACCTGGAGAGAAACCACACAGACATGGGGAGAACATGCAAACCCTGCCACCCGGCGTTGGGATCAAAACCAGGACCTTCTGTGAGGCACGAATGCTACCCACCGTGTTGCCCATTTAATGAAATTTTAAGAATGTACTGTACACCGTATCTCCCTCCACTCAGGGTTACTAAATCCAAACCTTCACCAGACAGGGTGTGGTTTATCATCCGTGTCTGCAACTGCATCAAATACGAACCAAGTATTTAATCAAGTATCAATCAACAACAAAATAAGCAAAAAATGAACATATAAAACTATAATTACCAACAGCAGGAACCAAAAATGAACAAAAAACACAAAACAGAAACTAAATCAAAGAAATTAGTACAAATTAAAAAGTAAAGAAATCAAATGAACAAAAAATTAACAAAGTGAACAAATATTGGAAAATTAATCAACAAAATAAGCAAAACATTAGAATGACACTCAGATATACACCACAATCTATCTATCTAAATCTAATGAATTCTAGAATTTGCCAGGGCAGGTGGCAGCAACGCACAACAGCTTTTTGCTTTATCCTTTGCTTTTTCTGAAATCTTTGGGATATACACTTTTTAAAAAATCTTCTTTTGTGGGATTAATTCTCCACTCATATGGAGAGAAGAATTTACTCCAGAGAGGACCTGCTGAACCTGAGGCAGAGGAAATGTGGAATTTACCGTCCAGTCCCACTGGATCTGACGGTGTGTGGCTGCAGGGCTGGTGCCAGAGTGTAAGGCAAACATTTTATTTGGACCCTCTAATAAGTAAAGTGGTGGTCCATTTTTGACTTTTTGCTTTGTTATTACAATACTACAGCAAACAATCCAACAAATTACTGCCATGCTGGGGTTTGATTGACATGTCGCTATAGCAGCAGCTCGCTATAGTGAAGTTGGACCAATTCGGACCTTCATATCTTCTATTTATTCAATATGTTCATAGTTATACACGAGATATGCTCAACTGCAGCTGTGGGTAAGTGTTTACACTAACAACACCGTAATATGACTTTATTTGACACTGGGTGGTGAAGTTTTATTGCATCAGTAAGATAGCTAATATTAGCTTTCCATGAGTGTATAAGATCAGATCAATGAGGCACACAAGCCACTAAAAACATATAGAAGTTCAAAACGTGTAGTATTCACTAGAATTTAATTAGAAGTTAATTTAAAAAATCTAACACAACAAGTAGTGATAATCTGGACAGTTTTTTATGGTGAGTCTGAGTAGAATGGTCATTTCTGACCAGGAACACAAAATTATTCAATAGAAAATGAATACAACATGAGAGTTAAACAAAGGAGACAAAGACATTATATTTTATCATTAATTTAATGAAAACATCTTCTCTCTCCATCTCTCACCTTCTCTCTAGTCACCTGGTTCTCTGTCCCTCTCTTCTTCTTCTCCTTTCGGCTGCTCCCCTCAGGGGTCTCTGTCCCTCTATACCCCCCTTTCTTATTTTTTTATTTTTGCAATACTGTGATACTTGCTTGCATCTTCACTGTAGTTTTGTGCTTCCTTCCTCTGCCCTAAATCTCTAGGTCTCTGTTCTAGGTCTCTAGGTATCTTCATGTCCTTGCTGTGTGTTTGCTGATAGTGGACCAGTCCACTGTTTGTGGACGTCGTCCAGTGTCTGTGTTGTTTGTTGTTCTATCTCTACTCTTTTCTTTTGTCTCTCCTCTGTCCACTAACCCCAACCATTCGAAGCAGATGTCCTCCTACCCTGAGCTGGTTCTGCTGGAGGTTTTTTTTCTTCTGTTAAAGGAAGTTTTTCCTCCACCCTGTCATCCATGTCTTGCTCCCGGTGGTTCTGTTGGGTTTACTCTCTGTATAGTCTTGAGGTCTCGGCCTTGAATTGTGAAACGCCTAGAGATAATTGTTGATTATGATTGGCTTCATACAAATAAAATTGAATTGAATGATAAAGTATCACATTGCTTGATGGAATAATGAGGTCTGATTCATACCAGTGAATTGTCAATGTCAGGAACTGAAACTCAAGAGAACATGAGTCATGTAGCAAGACAATTACTGTAAGCATCCAAGTAATTCTACCAGTGAATGGTTAAAAAAGAATAAAGTTAATATTTTGGAATGGTCAAGTCAAGGTCCTGACCTGAATCCAACCAAAATCTTGTGGAAGAACCTGAAGTGAGCGGTTCATGTGAGGAAACCCAGCAGCATCCCAGTGTTGAAACTGTTGTGTATACCGAAACGAGCTAAAATGACACCAAACTGATTTGCAGAACTAATCAACAGTTACCAGTTACTGCTGCACAAGAGGGTCACACTAGATTGTGAAAGTAAAGGTTCACATACTTTTACTACACACATATAAGTAATATTTCTTCATTTTCCCAAGTAAAAAATGATCTGAGTATAATATTTTTCTCTCCTTAGTTCTATCAGCTTCTCTTTACCTACTTTTTAACTTGTGTGAAAATCTGATAATATTTTAAGTCATATTTATGCAAATATATAGACATTTTTGAGGGGTTCACAAACTTTCAAGCACCCCTGTATTTGGATTTGTACAGTACCAAATTGAAAGTATACATAGATGCCCCTCCCGAATGAATTGTTTTATCAAAATCTTTGCATTCATTGCTGAGGTATTTCAAAAAAACTAAAAACACCCTGTCTCACAACATTAAAGCAAGTAAATAGACCCTTTTAACCAGTGGTGGTCCGTGCATTTCACACGTACAGTGGGGACAATAAGTATTGGGAAATGTAAAAATGTGCAAGTTCACCCATTTAAAAAGATAAGAGAGG
>JAQQAE010016075.1:0-10321 GCA_029823295.1 Pseudamia nigra
AACCTCTCTTATCTTTTTAAATGGGTGAACTTGCACATTTTTACATTTCCAAATAATTATTGTCCCCACTGTACATTCTACAGATTGGGTGTGCGTATAATGTGCTCATATGCTGCTGAAAATGTTGGTAGAGGGAATTTAATAAAACAGCTTGGCAAGATGGTATACATACGAGGCTGTAAAGTTGGCAGCAGGAAATGTGCTTACATTGCTACTGGAGGCAGATATTTTCTTCCTTTTCCAGACTTGCTGTGTAGTCTTTGGGAAAGAAAGACAGTGAACAGGGGAACGGGATATTTACTTTGCTAGAAAATATTAATATAATTGAGATACAATGGAGATTTGTTTATTGCAGTGGGTTTGGCTTTATAATGGTGGCAAAGGTGAAGTCATCATTACTTAGCCCTACATCACTGTGCACCTATTAGATGAAGTGTTCCTGGGAATGTGCCAGTTGGAACGCAGCATTGTCCTGGCTCAGAAATTTGGTGAAAAAGTCCTGTGATGAAAGTTGAGCCCTCAGCAGCAGTTATGATAGTGCTGCATAAGCATAAGATAAGGGCTGGAAATAAATGAAAAGTGTTCTAATTCATGCTGTCCATTCATTCCCAAATTAAGAGTTCTAAATGCACCGATGGCGTCATTCATCATTTTTCCCTAAAGATTGCTGCAATCACCTGTCTGTCTTTCTGTCTGTCATTCTGTATGTTGTAATAGAGCAGCCATGACAGATACCGTAATGAGCAGCAGCTCGGATCGTTGGGTGTCTAATGACAGGCAGAGAGACATGCATGCAAGGTAAACAGTTTCAGAACATTTTGGTCATGTTAACCCTCTATTTGTCTCCAGAAACACTAAAATTTACTCTCCATTGCTTTACCTGCTTCCGTCTGATGTGTCATCTGTGGAACAGTG
Organism: Pseudamia nigra; assembly: GCA_029823295.1. Taxonomy (NCBI): domain Eukaryota; kingdom Metazoa; phylum Chordata; class Actinopteri; order Kurtiformes; family Apogonidae; genus Pseudamia; species Pseudamia nigra. The sequence continues at coordinate 916 of JAQQAE010016075.1, forward strand.
ATAAAGAGCAGTAAGTAGATTAACTCCTACTCCTCCTCTCTTATCTGTATGTCCAGTCTCACTGTTCAAAAAGCTGTGTTGATGCTGCAAATGTGGGTTCATTCATAAATACTGGATGAGCATTTGCAATATGCAGAATCTGCATTTGTCCATTTATTGTATATTCTGCAAGTCTGGTGTTCATTTTATCCAAATACTTGAAGTAAAGAGTATGTGTTTTTAAGTCAAGTCATAGAAGCAATGTAACCTGAAATGGGGGATATGTTTGGTCATAGGGGTAACTGGACCATGCAGCCAGGCTCTGGTCCTGGTCCAGATCTGACAGATGAAGAGAAGGAGATTATAAACAGTGTAATCGCTCGTGCAGAGAAAATGGAGGCCATGGAGCAGGAGAGGATTGGGTGAGATATAATGCCAAAGAAATGGTTTCTTTGATACATTTACATAAAAACAGTATTAACTTTTGAGACTAATTAGGTGCATACATTTGGAGTGGGATAATTAACAGTGACATTTTAAGTCAGATTTCACCCTGTGCTGCTGCAGACGCTTGATAAACCGCCTGGATGACATGAAGAAAACTGTGTGTGGGGATGGAGTGTCCCGCTGTTTGGTGTGTGGGGAGCAGCTGGGCTCACCTGGGGTCAGCTCAGTGGTGTGTGAAGACTGCAAAAAGGTACGTAATGAGTCAGCCAATTACAATAAAGCAAGCAAAAAAATATTCCTGGTGCTGTTGCAATTGACACAAAAAGTTACCAAGCCACTATAGGTTATGGTTCTGTGAGATATTCTAACTGGTGTGCAGCTGCTGAATTCTTTATTTTTTCCTGTTGTGTAGAGTATGTGCACCAAATGTGGTACACAGTGTAGCAGTCGACCACGTGCTGTGTGGCTATGCAAGATCTGCAGAGAACAGCGAGAGGTAAGAGCTTTTTCACCACTGAAAAAGAGCAAGAGCAAAATTGGGAAGCCTCAATGTTTTGTTTTCTGTTTTCTCAGGTGTGGAAGAGATCTGGTGCCTGGTTCTTTAAAGGTTTTCCTAAGCATTTCTTACCTGCACCCATGCCATTATCAAAACCAAAAGAGACAAGTGTCCCTGTGGCAGCAGAGGCCCACGGGCCACCAGCCTGCGAGCCTGGAGAGCCAGCAGAAAAACCGCAACCACCAAGTAGGTAGACACTGCTAATGACGCCTTCTCAACTTTAGCCGCGTTCTTATTACCATTTTATGAACTTGTTCTTATAAAGAGTCCGTTCTAATTCTGTCCTACTCAGGTCAGAGTCAGACTCCTGCCTCTGAGCAGCAAGTTTCAGGCAAGTTACCAACAGCTAGAAACTGCATCTGTTAAACTACCCAATGCTTGTGAGAGATTTACATTTCTCAGCAGTGCTGCCCATTCCTTTTCCAAAGCACCACCCCCTCAGTCTCATTAGATCAGCATCTCAACACTCGGCCTCCTGTAACCCCTCCACACATTGCTCTTTCCCCAAAACATCACACGTTTTATCTGCTTCCCAAATTTGGCAGCACCACCCACTGTTGGCAGAGGAGGGGGATGAAGAGCTCAATTAAGCTGTCGGAAAGTGCATGCTGTGACTTAGGATGAGCCTCCAGGTGGTGCTGGCATGATGGGTCACATTGTATCATTTCACACTTTTCAGCGTGATTACCTGTTCAGTGTGAAAGCTCATAAAAGAGGGGGCAGCTTGAGTCAGTAGACTATATAGTGGCTGCACATACAGTAGTCGACTGCCACAGCTTGTTCTAGTGTATGTAGGTCAATGCCTTTGCCACAAAAAAGCTGCAACATCAAAAGTATCTAGAGAGACGACGGAGTATTACAGATTCCGCTGCAGCATGAGCCTGAAGTGGTGTGATTATGCACGTCTCCCCTATGTATTGTGTCTTTGCATTTACTATATTCTGCTTTTTATGCTTGTTTTTATCATCAGAGCCACAGACCCGTGCTGGTTACCCACCTGTGGCCCCTAAACCCTCAGTTGTGCGCATGGCCACGGGTGGGGCTGGTCCTGACGATGCAGGCCAGGGAAGCCCAGTGGTGATGAAGAAAGTGGTGCCTGTTCAGAGCTCCAGACCTCAGCCCGCTGCGGCCGCCTCTCTGACCCAGCAGGGTGAGAAACAAATACACCACATACTGTATCATATGCACGCATCGTTGTTGATTTATTAACCCAGCATTTACAAACTTTTTCTTCTAGGGTTCAAGTAAAAATGATGAGTAATTTTTACCCAATTCACAGTAGGCCTTATCTGTAAATCATTGAAAGAGTGGATTTGTACTTGCAAACCTCTTTCTAACTGCCAATACATGTGTTTCTCAGAGGTAAGCCATGTGTTACCAAAAATATATACGTATATTTAATGCATTTTAAATGGTACCAAGACACTACCAGCCAAAATGTCTTTTTATTACTTTTATTTTAAGACATTCCAGCTATGAAAGAACACATAGAATAATGTAGTAAACAAATAGGGTTTAGCAACCAAGAACATGTTTTTTCTGAATCATCCAAAGGTTTGCCCCATTTAGATTTGATGACAGCTTTGCATTTGTCAAGAGTTAATTTCTGTAATTTCTTGCCTTCTTAATGTGCTTTAGACTATGAGTTGTCTTGTCCAGAGGAAAGGTGGGTGCAGAGTCAATAGCCCTATTAGTGTTACTACAACTACCGCAGAAATCCATATTACGGCAAGAAACACTCTGTTAAGTAAAGAGAAATGAGAATTTGTTGTTACTTTAATAAATGGCAGTTAGTCAGTCCAAAAATGTCAAGAACTTGAAGTGTGTCCCCAAACATAGTTGCCAAAATCATCAAACACTATTGCTTTCGTGAGGACTGTCCCAGGAAAACATCAAGCACGACTTCAGCTGCAGAGGATAAGTTTATTACAATTACCAGACTCCACAAATGTACAGCACCTCAGATAGTGCTTGATGTGTTTGGAGATTTGCTGACATTTCAGGACACTTTGAAAATTATTGGGTGTTTTTGGAGAGAATGACCTTCATTTCTTAAAGTAATTCATAATTCTGTTTAGATTATTGTATGATCACCTGAAAATAAGAGTCATTGTGTTTTTATAACCTTACAATGAGTTATTTACCTCTGTGAAGTTCATGCTGTGCTATAAAAACCTTCTAGAGTAGCTCAAAATGGATTCTTCTTTCTTCCACTCTGTAGCAGGTGGTTCATCAGAAAAGAATGTTACCTGGCTGTAATGAGGGCTTTTGCATTTTAATGTTTTGATGTTTTCTCAGCTACTGTAGGTGGAAATGAGGTGAGGTTTTGTAAATGCTCATGCCTGTTATCAGAACAATGAAGCTTGTGTTAAAGTCAAAAGTCACTGTTATATAACAGTCAGTCAATGTGAACAATCAACAATCAATTAACCTCATCATCTATTCTAAGTGACGCCTCATTACGGGCATCATGCAGGTCTAAAGTGTGCTGCAGACCATAACACTTGAACTGTCATCAGGTCAAATTTACACATGGTTGTTTTTTAATTCTTCGGTAAATGTTTTTATTGTTACAAGTATTGTAGCACCTGTAGCACCTTCTAAATTAAATTGTTTTACACTCCCTGTTGTTAAATAGAGCCCACATAAATCCAAAGTGAAACATGGGCATAACCACCACAGGGAAAATGTATTCCTATTGAAAGGTACTGATTTTCAGTCTTGTGTTTCTGTTTAACAGCATTTGTCAAGTCTATTTAGAACAGTGTGCAATGGTAAAAAGACATGGGTTTATGATCAAAACAAATATTTAGTCACGCTTTAAAATAGGGCGCATATTTTACCCATTAGTTAGTTGCTTATTAGCATACATATTTGCATGACTAATGCTTCATTAAGAGTAGTTTGTTCTCTATTCTAGAGTTTCCAAATATTTTTCCAATACCCATTTCACTGTCATTGTAAACTGATTTCCACTGACATCAGCATATAGTTTTTGTACTGAAACTGTATATATAAAAGTAGACCAAGTCACAGGTGATGATTAAACAAATATATATTATCACTTATGTATTAACATCTGAGATAATCACCCCATACAGTGTTGAGGTGTACAACAAATGGTGGCAGTTTTAGAGAGTATAGAAGAAATTCTGCATATTTAGTTGCTGACCTAAATACAGTTTCCTGTAGGTCACGACCCTGTCTTTGAGAATGGATATTTTATTCATGAAATGCAGTACTGTGCAAAAGTTTAGGCACTTTGGGTATTACTGTCTTATCTTGCGCTCAGGCCTATAATGACCATATACATGCACAAAAATAGGGGTATAACTTTTAAATATGTTCCTTTGGTTTGTTGTTTTTGTAGGATTGCAAATAAAATACAGACATGTGCAACAGATGAAAACCAGAAATAAATTACTTCAATGGATAAAAATCCATATTTAGCGTGATGTCAATTCCTGTGGTAAAAAGTAGAACAACCAATATTGGTATATACTGAATGACACCTGGTTTAAGTCACTAGATCTCATATTTTCTGTCTTATATAGTGCAAAGGGAGGAAGCACTTACGTAATAGTGATATTTCCCTGTGGGGAAACAAAAATGTTAATGGACATTCTGTTTTTATTTTAATTGAGGAATGTATGTTTACAGTCATTTTAATCTGCTAAAACAACTAAACCAAGGGGTGTGGATAGTCCGCGCAGTACTGTATTTTCTAACACATACTGTATGAATGAATGTGGTTGTAGGTTCAGTGACAGGAGACGCAGGTCCCTACTCTTCTGGTGCTGTTCCGTCTGAGTACAGAGCGCCCCCTGCAGTCCGAGAGGAGAGGAGGCAGCCTGCCGCCTACAACGCTCCTCCAGTCCGACAGCAACCTCCCCCAACAGAGGAGGAGGAGGCCAACGACTATGACTCTGATGAAGCCAGTGAGTACACCATCTGCTCACTCTTTTCAAAGAGTAAGGTGGCCGCTGTAACTAGCAGTACTCCACTTCATATGCTGACTGACACTAGTGACTTTTCTCCTCTGGTTTCAGGTAAATGGCACCAGATGGAGTGGGGTCTTTTTTTGATTTTCTGACATATACTCTCATGATGGATACAGTGTTAGGCAGTGATCTCCTTAATTTGGCAGCATCACTGTTCCCCTTTGGGAATCTGAGTCATATCATGTTGATGCTTGTTTTGCAGGCTTCTAGTCTGCTGATAATAATTCATATCTATATTTTGCCCAATAGTCATAGCAAGTGTCTTCACCACAGCATCTATTTAGCTTGGCAGAAAATGAAAAATGGTAAACACCATGTTATTGAACCATGAAATTCAATAACCTCGTACTAAACCAGAAGATGTGAATCACCGGTGATATATAATCCATATAAAGGTGCGCTTGTATTTTTATTTATTTGGAATAAATCCTACTTTAATGATGAGAACGGTGCCATGTCAGTCATATTCACCGCCTGCAGCATCAAACCATCTTTTTTCTTTCCCAAGGGGGGCAGGGTGTTAATTTGGTTTATTGAGGTCCGGAAATATGGAGCTGTGCAAATAATTTGAGACACAACGGGGCTAACAGGATGTAGATTCCCTTGTGTTTGAGCCAGTCCCCTGTGCTAAGAGTGAAAATGGCAGAAATAGTAATGGTTTCATGTGCTTGGTCTCTGTGGAGTCGGGAAGGGGTGACAGCAGCTAAGTTCTGCATTGCTGATTGGTTTCAGTGCCTCAGATGGTTAAGTCTGACTTAGTATTGTTGTTTAAATACCTTCTGTGTGGCTTGAAATATAAACGCCACTCAAGGTTGAAAGACATTAGGATTTTGTCTGCTTTCATATGAATTTTGACTGGAACCTGAGGTGTTCTGTTCTTTGTTTCACACATTAAATCTATTATCTCTGCAGGTCATTAAATTAAAAAACTGTACAAATTATTTGTTTCCTATGTGGCAATACAAATGTCTCCGTAGCATAAAGTGTATGGAAGGAATCATTATAGCTCAGATGGTCTAAATTTTTGAGCACTAAGTTGCTGAATAAAAATTCAGATTCAGATAACTTTATTAATCCCACCAGGGGCAGTTTTTTTAATTGATTTTATACATGACAGGAAAAACAGGCAGAAGTGAGCAATAGAATAAATGAAATCAACACAATAGTCAACATAATGAACAAAAATGTGGGTATAAAAACAAAAATAACTAAAAGTATTAAAATAATCACACAAATGAATGAAACTGAACAAACTATTCAAGAAAAAGAACAAAAAATGAAACAAAAAACAGAACAAGCATAAAGATGTCAGAGAAGCATCACAGTTTCATCTTTTTTTAATATGTGTGATAACTCATCCTACCTTAAGCATGTTAGTTATTCATTTTCTTGATTTTCTTTGTCTTCATTTTTAATTTTTGCTAGTTTTCATTTTACGTTTTTGTCCATTTTCTTAATTACTTCATTTGCCTCATTAAATTTTATTCATTTTTTTCTATTATATTATTCATTGTATTATTCATTGTTTTGTTTTATGATTATTCTGCTCATTTTTTGTTCATTTTCCTCATTATTTATTTAGGTTTTGTCCATTTTAGTTCATTGTCTTTATTATATAGCTCATTTTTGTTCCTTTTTTCATTTTTTTGCTCTCTCTTTTGTCCATTCTCATGCTTATTTTTCATATACCTCTCATTTCTGGTCATTTTGTTCATTTTTTTAAAAATAAAACTGACGTACTTAGCAGAGAGTCCGTTTATTTGCCCTTTGTGGTATAACTATTATACGTTGGGAAAGAGCTTAAAAGCACAGAAGACAATAACACAATATAAAAAGTCAAATAAATAAAAAGCCTAACATAAAGTTATAAAGACCTGTGATAGAAATAAATAAAGAGTAGGGTGAGTAAAAAGGTAAGCACTGACCGACACAAAAATTTTGAGATGTCCAAATTCCCACACATGCTAAAGTCAGTTGTCTGAATACTTTTGCCCATATACTGTGTCTGTGCAGGTAATCTGGTTTTCATTTCTGAACCCCTTCTTTAGGGACTTGTGTGTTTATTTGCCTTGTTCTATTATACAGTATGCCTCGACTTGTAATGAGATTTTCCTGCCACGTACCAAAAGGAAATGTGCTGCATCACTGTGGTGTATTTTTGCATCATTGCTCACTGTCGTTTATATTCCAAAGTATTATTTAATTACAGTAGAGTCATTCCTGCATTTATGCTGTTAATTATTCATCCGTCGCCGTGCTGTCTCTGTAGTCTAATGCAGTGACTGGTCTGGGTCTCTTTCAGCCACTCTGGGATCTCTGGAGTTCAGCCTGCTGTACGAACAGGAAAGCAACAGCCTCATATGTACCATCCTCAAAGCAAAGGTACCATTATTCTGCTCATACTCTCACATTGGGACAATTATAATGAAGTGCTCGGTGTTAAAAAGCTCCTGAATAGCACTTGAGTCTAATTGCTGCCTATTGTTCATGACGTGATAGACACCAACGTGTTTTATTTATTTTTTTCTCCAAAGGGACTGAAACCCATGGACTCAAACGGACTCGCCGATCCTTATGTCAAACTCCATCTGCTCCCAGGGGCCAGTAAGGTAAAACATACCTATCCCACAGTCGGCATTGACTGCTTTTGTAAGATTTATGCTCTTAAATTCTTGCCAAGACCAAAAAAGAAAAAAAAAATGAAGGGTAGTGATTAAACCCCTACAGTTTGCTGAGAGGCATTTCTGCAAGCTCAAGCCTGACACCATGTGGTTTGAAATTGTAAAAATTCAAACATCTGGCGACAAAAGTATGACAAATAGACACCTTTACACTTTATGGAAATAGAGGTAGTTCTCTCAGGTGTACTGGGTGTCTGTGCTGTGATTGGTGCAGATTTCAAGGTGTGGTATTGATATTGGTGCCTCTTCTCTGTTCCAATAAAATAAATTAAATTCAATAGTTTGTTGTGTAAATTTGAATGATATGTGACTTGTTTATCTAAAATCCCTGCTTTATATAAATAATGACAATTGTTGGATTCATTTTTTGTTGACATTGTTTTATTTTCTTAATTATACACAATGTTTTCATTTATTTCTCAAATGTTTAGTTTTTTATTATTGTCATGATGTTTTCAGTAATTTTCACAATTACTATTTGGTTCATTTTCTTAATTATTTGGTTCATGTTTTTAATTTTTGCTCATTTTTTCATTTATATTGTTCAGTTTCTTAACTGTTTTGTTCATTTTTGTTAATTTTGTTTGATACATTGCTGTGTTTTATTGATTATTTTGTTGATGGTCTTGATTTAGTTTATTTTTAATTCATTTTTCTTCATTTTTCTTGATTATTTTCTTTATTTTTTCCATTTTGTTTATTGTGTTTATTATATTGTCCATTATTAGTTTCATTTTTTTGTCAATTTACTTGATTGTTTATTTTGTTGGTTTGGAGGTTATTTTGCTCTCTTTGATTTAGGCTTTATTTCCTGGTTTTGTTTATTTTTCTCTATCTTGGTATTATTTTACACCCTTTGTTCACTTTTTAAATTGGTGTTTCTCTGTAGTTTTTGTGCATTTTGGGGATTAATTTGATCTTTTTTATCATCAATTTAGTTAATTTTCTTGTGTATTTGGTTGGTTTTTGTGTATTTTCTCAATTATTTTGTTCATTTTGATGTTAATCTACCGGTATATGAACAAACACTAAATCTTAATACTCATCCTCATTCTCAATCCTACGATCTTTTACAGTTAGAGTAAAAAATGTTATGGGTATTTATTTACAGTTTAAAAAATAAGTATTATGTTTATAAAGTCTCATCTTTGCTGGTTTTGTTGCTTTTTTGATCATTTTTTGTTAATTTTGAAAAATATTGTAGTTTTTTTTTCCCCATTTTAAATTTCTACAGAAAAGGCACAAATTAATGCATTTATTGACCAGAACAATTATTAAAGAAGAATTATTCTGTTCGCTTTTGTTCTTTTTGTGGATTATCCTTAATTATTATCCATTTTCGCAATGTAATGCTTATTAGTAGTTTTCGGTCATTTTGTCAGATTGCTGCTTATTTTTGTTCATTTTTACAGTAAATAAAAATGAAAAATAAGTGTTGTCTTCATTTTCATACATCTTTGGCATTTCAAGAACAAAACACATGATGATGTTATGGTATCTTAATATGTGGATTTATTTAGTCGACAGTAAAAAAAAAAAAAAAAAGTAGATGTCAGTTTATTGTGAATTCTGTTCCTATTTTTGCTCATCTTTTATTTATTTATTAATTATTATTTTATTATCCATATGAAAAACGTATGCAGAAAGCAATGCATTACATTCCATCAGAACACAGAAAATGAAGTGTCTGACAATTCAAATTTAAAGAAGCATGCACAGACGCATGACGTTGGGGGGGGGGG
>JAQQAE010016076.1:255-11867 GCA_029823295.1 Pseudamia nigra
TCATGGTTGGAAACCACAAGTTTATTTTCACTTATGAAAACGCTCAAGCATCATTTTTATGTCAAATTGTGTAATTGTGAATTAATCTTCCAACCTATGACCATGTGGCCTAATGGATAAGGCGTCTGACTTCGGATCAGAAAATTGAGGGTTTGAGTCCCTTCATGGTTGGAAACCACAAGTTTATTTTCACTTATGAAAACGCTCAAGCATCATTTTTATGTCAAATTGTGTAATTGCAGATTAAGGTGCCAACCTATGACCATGTGGCCTAATGGATAAGGCGTCTGACTTCGGATCAGAAAATTGAGGGTTCAAGTCCCTTCGTGGTTGGAAAAAAACAACTTAATTTTCAGCTGTAGAATACATGAAAACCCTCATTTTTATGGCAATAAATGTGCAACTCTGAAATGGTTATTGTAGTTCTGTCAGAAAGGAGCTAAAAGTGACCATGATTGTGAGTTGCCAAGGAATCAGGGTTTTCATGTGTGATGCGAAAATGTAGGAAACAACATTACCCAGTGAGCCGCCTCACTGGGTAAGTGATGCGCAAATGTGTTGGAGCCGACACGTTCGGCTCCTGTCGACACAGAGGAGCAGGGGCTCTACTCTGAGCCCCTCCTGGATGACTGAGCTTCTCACACTATCTGTAAGGAAGAGCCCTGCCCAAACAGAGTTTTGCTGTCGGACCCTCCCATCTACTGTAGCACGAAGGACAGCTGGCATTGCCTCCAGCCACTCGCAGCCCTGAACGGGTGCGGTAGAAAATAAATGGATTAAAATTATTCATTAGTTATTGTGTTACAAAATGTCAGCTAAGATTTATCTGCGAGCCAGATGCAGTCATCAAAAGAGCCACATCTGGCTCGCAAGCCATAGGTTCCCGACCCCTGCTTTATAAGATTACAAACAATGAGGTCATCTGCACTTTGAAGCCTGAAGGCTCTTCTCAACCTATTTGAATGGATAGGGTGAGGTTAGGGTCATGCCCACTATGTAATAAGGAAAGCATAATAAATGAGCTTCTCTGGAAATAGTTATTGGACTTCTGTTCCTATATTTAAAGGTATGGTGTGTCGTAGGGCTTTACAAATTAGTAGCTATTGAAGGTTAATCACCACGATTAATTACTCTGAATCACAAAGCAGAGATCAATGAGGTGTAACTGTTTGTGGATTTGTGCTATAATTCATGACCATGTGTCCTAATGGGTAAGGCATCTGACTTTGGCTCAGATGATTGAGGTGTCAAATCCCTTCATGGTTAGAGCACTCTTCTAGCTCTACTCTTTGTATTTTTAGTTCTGAAAATACTTACTAATCTTCCAAGAAAAGTAGGTCCGATGAACATGATTGTGATTTTCATGTGTGATGCAGAAATGTCACTAATGGCATTAAATGTTTGTTCTTTCAATTTAAAGGTACATTGCATAGGACTTAGAGAAATTTAGATAATTTTTGAATGAGTAGTCATCTTATGAAGAATGAAGAATAAGGTGTGGTTCTTGTCGCCTTAGAATAAGCCGCTAAATTACATCTACAGAGGGAGGGGTCCACCAAGTAATAAGGACAACAAAATGGTCAAAACAATGTCGTATACATCTAAATGTCTAAATTTAAAGAAGTACCTCTAATAATGATATATGACATCCTTGTGCTGATCTGTGGTTGGTATTTTTTTTTACATAATGTGGCCATGTGGCCTAATGGATAAGGCAATCAGAAGATATGCACTATGCCCACTTTCAGTAGCATCACTGAGCCCATTTACATGCACACAAAAACTCCCAATTATTATCGGATTTCTGGAGTGATCAGACTATGAAGTGATCATGTAAACAACATAATCTGACACACGTTATCCGATAACAACAGTTATGTGGTCATGAAAAATCGGATTAATACACCTGTATTTCTCCCAAACACTCTTATATAAAATATTAAATAAGTGTTAAATAAATATTCTTTGTGCATGTATCAAATATATTTAGTTCATTTACATCTGCATCTGTAGAAATCAAATTTGTAGAAAATGGAGGTGACATAAGCCATGTCTCAATTCAAGGGCTGCAGCCTTCGTAGGCTGTGAAGGCTACACCTAAGGGTCATTAAATGGGACAGTCTAGTCCACAGAGGCTGGTTAATTTGCATGAATTAGCACAGCTGTTCTTACCCTTGCATAATGACATGGGCACCTGTCGCCTACCAGCTGCTACTTGGAGATGGAAGATTTTTCGCTCATGTTTGTGGTTATTTTGCTTTTTAATTTAATTCATGAATTGGAAACGCTCTATCATGGTTAATTGGGTATTCCTCATAGCTCCCGGCTTCGGCAGTACTCCCATTGGTCAAGTTGTGGTCCACCGTATCCCATAATGCATTGCGTGCGCATGCAGTGGCCCACAAAGGCTCCAGAGGTTGTGGCATTCATTACCTGGGCGAGGAAGGCTGCATTTCTTGGCCACATTTGAAGGAAATGGTACAGCCTTCGCGCTCAGCTATGACATTAACAGCCTTCAAATGCAACTTTCGAAGGTTCATTGTTGAGTGGATAAATCAACCTGTGCTGATTTATGGTTTAAACTAACCCTAAACATAGTGTAATGGATAAGGAGTCTAACGTCATGTCTAAAGACTGAGGGATGAAGTTTCTTTATAGTCAGCAATCATGTTATCATTCACTGTCTCCTGTATAGTCCAGTCATACTGGATCCATATGCTCATTTGCAGATTTACACAACATGACCATGTGGCCTAATGGATAAGGCGTCTGACTTCGGATCAGAAGATTGAGGGTTCAAGTCCCTTCATGGTTGGAAACATACATTGTTAAATCCTACACAGTGTAACTTTGAAACAAAAATAAGCTGAAAAATCAATACCGGTAACTTAATTTTCTCAATAAAACCTAGCATAAATTTGAACATCTGATAACATACAGTACATGAAAACTCCATGTTGACAGACTGCTATTAGTTCCTAGAGCTGCATATGTGAGTGCGTGAGTGACATACAAAACTCTGGGGTCAGTCCACTTCGTCAAGCAGAGCTCCTCAATGATCTCATCCTCATCCAAGATCTTCAGCAACGAATCCTTAAAAACTTTAATATCCGTTTCCAACTCTGATAAACTAAGCAATAACAAAACAGACAGAAAAACATGTCTAGCTCTATATTCACTGAACTTTAAATACTGCATGATGCAGCCTGTTTTTTCAATATGTTTGTGAGCTTTACCTCTTGCTGTTCTGCAGTAATATATGTAGTTTACTTCTATCTGCAGAAAGGATTTTAGGATCCACCAGGGACTCCAACGTGTCCAGTATTACTGGTTCAACTTCATTTAGCCGGGCTTGTAAGGAGTTCACCTGAGGACACATACATTTGCTTCACCTCATGTTCGGACGCGTCAGGCTCATGTACGGGTTACGTTTTTGTGCCTTGTCTCACCCTGTGCTGCAGTATGGCCTCCAGTGCTCTGAACTCAAAAGGCAGCGTCTGTGTTTGTGATGCCAGCTGAGGAGCAAGTTCCAGCACCAACCAACGCTCCAGGCCCAGACCTCGGAAATCCAACATCAGAAGGCATTGTGGGGTCACAATGGCTTTTAAAGACTGCAAAGACAGGGAGAGATGGGAGGGAGAAAGAATAAAAACAGAGAAAACACCTCCTCGTCAATTAGTAAATAGAAAACTACATTGCAAAAATATATACCTTTATTAGAACCACCTTTAGACAAGTGATGATTGGGCTGTGGAGGTTTTTCTGCTTGGGTCACCAAGTCAGCCATTTGTTGATTATTTTGTTCATTTTGTTCAATATTCATTTGTTTTTTGATCCTTTTGTTTATTATTTTATTAATATGTGGTCCATTATCTTCATTTAGTTTCCCATATTTTGTTTATTTAAGTTCCTATAATTGAGTATATTGTTTGTTTTTTGTCCATTTTGTTCATTATGTTGTCAATTTTTGTTAATTTTCTTGGTCATGTTCATTTTTGGATCATTCTATTATTTCCATTCATTTTTCTTTTCTTTTTGTGTATTATTTGTGGAATACACAGTAACACAGAATACACATCACACAGTAAGTCGTTTGTTCAGTTTTATTTCATTTTTGCTCATTTGGTAGTGGATTATTTAGAGTATAAGGTATTCATTACAGTATTACATATATTATGATATAATAATATTTATGTTTCATCATTTTATGTGTAACTTGGATAATTTTTTTTTTTTCCATTTAGTCTGTTTATACAGTAATTTTGTTCAAAGTGGGCAAAATGAGTTCAGTCTTTGGTTTCATATATCTAATCATTTACCTTTGAATTAAAAATACTAAATTTAATTTAAAAATAATAATAAATCACAGGTAATAAATGAATAATTTTCACAAAAACAATAAGATATGTAGATTAATGCAGTGTAAAAAAAAGATATTAGTGCAGTTTATAAAGGGTTTTTCTAATTTGACATTTCTTTTTTGGGACTCGAGCTGAGCTGCATTAGAAGAAAATTTACAAATGTGAGTCACACCAAAGTCATTGTAAATACAGAGGAGACACCTCCTTGTGTTTTATGTATGAAGCTGCTCAGCATTGACAGCTTAAAAATGAACAGATATTTTCAAACTCTTGACCAATACAGAAAACATTCCTCCAGTTGTGATTGATGCTCCAGGAAAGGGTATTTATTAAAGTGTTTTGATGGTGGAAGAGTCAATAAAAACATACAGTCCAGGGTGTATTTTTGTACAATTGGGTCCTGTGGAGACACTAAATTGATCATTTGGGTGTTGGGCTGAAACAGTTTAGGACCCGCTGCTCTTGTTGACTTTGATCTGTAAATATTTGAGGTCGGATCAATGAGAACTCTGGTTGCAAAATCAAGAACTCAGAAGTCCTAAAAGCACTCTTGTGTCTTGTCTGAAGTCAGTGCATCAATCAGGAGCAACGACTAGAGACTACATTTATATTCTGCCATCAAGTCACCTCACTGTGCGCAGTCTGCAAGGAAGCTGGAATCTGCAGAAGTCACTCAGGTAATGTGGTGGTAATGTACAGGATTTGTATTTGAGGTGTCATAGTCTATAAGGCAAAACAAAACAGAGCTACAGAGATAAAAGCAGCAAAGCACAGGCATGGTAGTAGGTATATGAACCTATGTTTTCCTGATCTGGCACTAATTATGATCTTAAATATGTTAGTTCATTGACCAGATGCAAATGTGAACGTTTCTATGCATTGTCAGGACAAATCATACTTTGCAGATTTCTACCTTTTTTTTTTCAGAGCAAAAGAACAGTTTTTTTTTTCAGAACAGTACTACAGCTACATGTTTTGCTTAAGTAGACCTATTGCGATTATTCTGGACAATATTGTTATTATGATTTGTGCCTGCTAACTTAGCTATGAAGTAAAAACAAATTACTAAAATGGTTCTAACTCAAACATGCATACAAAAAAAAAACATTGCAGTATCTTTCATTTTGCATAACCTAATACACAATTAACAAAACCAACAAAAAGTGATCAAAACAATCAACAAAATGAAAGAAACTGTCTACAAAATGAACACATTGAGCAAAATATTCATCAAAATACAGTGGTGCCCCGACGAATTTAATTCGTTCCGGCGTCACGTTCTTTGGGCAAATCATTCATTAACCGTAGCGAGTTTTTCCATAGGAATACATGTAAAACCAATTAATCCGTTTTGGACCCACGAAAACTCCCATATAAAGTATATAATACACACCTGTATGTGCACATTTATTGATTTATAAGGACACTTACTGGAGGATGAGACATAGACAGCCATTTTTCTTAGGTCCCATGATGAAAAACACAAAATGAAGCAGTATTTTAGGCGAAAAAAGGCAAATATACAGCGCGGAGTTCACATTGACGTTTAACTCGGCCGAGATGGACCCGGAAGTTAAGTCTTTTGTGATACAAAAAAATCCGTAACCCGAATTTCTCAAGTCGTAACCTGAATCTTTTCCATAATATGAAATTCATAACCCGAATCATTTTCGTTAGCCGGGACAAATTTTGGACGATGGTTTTATTCGTTACCTGAAATTTTGGTTAGTAGAAGTGTTCGTTACATGGGGGAACCGCTGTATTAGTCAAATGTACAAAAAATGAGCAGAATCAAATAGAATCAACAAAAATAATCAACAAAATCAACACAAGTTGGCAAAATATTCCTCAAAATGAACAATAAAAGTTGCCATTACATTAAGTGCACAGGATGATATTGTGATAATTATTATCATTTGATTAATTGTGCACCCCTTGCCTTAATTCAGCATGTTTTCTTTTCCAAATGAACAAAAAAGACAAGTTTCCTCCTAAATAATCACACTAAATACACTAAAATGAACACAAAAAAAGAAATGTAACTATAGTTTTTACTATATTTGATTAAAACCAATAACTGAGTAAATAAACATGACAATAATCCTCCTGATGTCCTTTAGTGTGCAGAATGGTTGTGAAGCTGCTTTATTTCCTCCTGCTGCTGAGTCTTTTGAGCTCCAGCTGGGCCAGAAAGGGCAACTGTCCCAGCTCTGCCATCGACTGTGACATGTGCATCAAATTTGGTCCAGAGTGTGCCTGGTGCACCGACACCGAGTCTACGCTACGCTGTGGTACCACAATGGTGCTGCAGGAGTCAGGCTGTCCTCAGAATTTAACATACAACCCTCAGAGCAGCGCCCAGATTCTCACAAATGTCAGCAGGTGAGTGGAGATGAGAAGCAACTCGACTAAATCACACCTCTTTAACACACAAAAGCCCTCATTTATCAAACAACAATATGATCGTGAGTGAAGGCTGCTCTCAAATATCACGTCCCTGAGATATATTCATCATCAAAAGATATGTTGCCTCTTCTGCTTTTGGCGGTTCCCAAAAATCAAAAATATAGACAATGCACAGGGTCTGATTAAATATCTGATTTACATACATATCGGTTTTTCCTTTCTTTTCTGTTGAGTCTTTGTCACACATGTCCAACGCAAGTGCTCTGGTCTGTGTTTTGGTTGTGTGGGGCCCAGATCCATAGTGGCTGAGGTTTGATCACTGTTAATTGACTCCTGATTTAGGCTAGTTTCTACAATTAAATACAGGATACAAAACCACTGCCTGGTTTTATTAATTCTGGCCAAGGATTCAGTGTTCATCAGTGTTAGTAAGTTTGATTTCCTTAAAAGTAATGCACAGATTTTGATAAAATTTTCAGGATATGTTGGAAATGACACAAGGAACTATCGACTAAGTTCTGGGGTTAATCGAGATCACTGTCTAAATCCAGGAATTTTTTTTTAAAAGACTCCTCACCAATGCAAAATAGGGGCATTTTCAACATTTTTGCTCCACAAATAAAACCCAGCAAAAAATACAAGGCAAGTTCATTATATGATCTACCAGACCACAACGTGTAATCTGGATCCTGGCAATATTCTGTATCTAACAATGGCCCTATCTCACTGGTGAAGAATCCTTTAAAAAATTCAGGGTGGCTCATCTGGTAGCGTGTGACCACACAGCTCAGAATCACTGCAGCAGCCTGGGTTCAAATCTGGCCTGTGGCCCTCTGCTGCATATGTTCCTGATTTTCCTCTCCACTACATCCATCAATAAAGGCAAAATGCCAAGAAACAAAGATTTATCAAAACCTGTACAATACTTTTAGGTTATGTTGTTCACAAACACTGAAAAAACATGGCAGTGATCCAGAATGCATGAAATGTTTTCTTCTTCCTAAGGGGGCATGACAGAAAATAATTGAGAAGCACTGCATTAGAGGGAACTAGGCTGTCTTGACAGAAGTTTTCAATGTTCAAGCGCTTTCTTGTTCATATTTTTGGTCATTATTCATTTGAGTCACCATGATGCGTCTCCTCCCCCACCTCTTCTGTCCTAAACTGTCTCTGTGTAACTCATGTTCCTGAGTCTGAATCCAGATTGACAAACTATTGCCTCTTACAGACTTGTAATACTGGATCGTTTTCCTCAATAAATAATCAGGTTTAATATTTTTGTCTCATTTGTTTAACTGAGATAAGATAACATACACCTATTATCATTGTACAGTTAGAACATATACAACAAATTGAGTACTTCTCTTGTGTGGTGTTTTTATGCATTACAAACATCCATATCTACACACAGGCACACATACAAACACACACATACTAATAAATAATGAATAAATAACAGGTTAAAACCTGAATATGGTAACACCAGTTGCAGATTATATTTAAAACTGCACATCCCAAGTAAAATACTTGCACATTCCAATTATTTTATTGGATGCATTGCTGTGGGGAAAAAGCTGCCCTTCAGTCTGTAAGTTGGGGTTTTAAATGATCTATAGTACCTCCCAGAGGGCATGAGGTTGAGCAGATGGCATCAAGGATGGGTACAGTGACTGATGGTTGAGTACCTGATGAGGAAGATGCTGTTACCCTGTTCCAAAGATGGTAGGGAAAAGACGTAAAAAACAGTTATACAAGTTACGCCAGGGCACGTTCAATTGAACAGAGATAGAAGGTTACCAGTATCTGTTCATTTAGTCAGTTCATTTTCAGCCGTCTGAAGAAGAGGAGGCATTGTTGAGCCTTTTTGACAGTGAACAAGGTGTTAACTGTCCAGGTGAGCTGTGTTTTCCGTATCTACACCCAGGACTAAAATCTGCTTTAGGTCAGAAATATTGAAAATTCTCAAGAGTGCACAAACTCTCAAGCGCCACTGTATTTCATCACAATTTCCTATTGTTTTTAATGAACTGTGAAGTAGCGCCGAGTCATCACAAGTCCAGATTGTGTCTGTCCGACTGAGGCCCCATATGAGCCTGTCCTTCAACCTGAACCTCACGGAGCTGCCTACAGACAAGCCAATCACAGATCTGACTCTGGACACTAGCCGTCTACCTGCAGGAGTCGATGTCACCTTCAGCACCACTGAAAACCCCATCATCATCCAGGTCAGCACCACGCTGTCCAAGAATGGACAATTGAACCTATTATGTTCATTTTGATACACAGAATGAAGAACGACAAACAAAATAATGACAAAAATTAATGAAACAATTTTAAAAATCCATAAACTGAACAAAAACAGTCAAAATAATACTTAAAATGAACAAAAACTATCATTGTCTACAAAATAAACATAAATTAAGGAAAAAAATTAAGGAGAATAATAATAAATAATACACAAATTTAACACCAAAAGGCACGAATTAATCAAGAAAATGAACAAGTAATAACAAAAACAACCCTCTAATTTGTCAAGGCTGATCAAAATAATAAACACAAATCAAGAATAAATGAGTAAAATAATGATGACACATAATAAAATTACATAAAAAAAATTAAGAAAATAGCAAACAAAATTATTTAAAATGAACAAAACACTCAAGTATAGAACCAAAAATGAAAGATGCAATCCACAAAATGAGCAAAAGTTGTCAAAAAACTGTTAAAATACAAAATAACCAAAAAATGAAAAAAAATATGAAGATGATGATCAAGATGGTGAAAAACAAAAGACAATTAGAACAAAATCCTCAAAACAGCTATCCATCGTCTACCCCTTAATCCTCACAAGGGTCGGGGGGATGCTGGAGCCTATCCCAGCTAACCTAGGGCAAAGGCAGGGTACGCCCTGGATGAGGTGCCAGTTCATTGCAGAAACCATTCACACTCACACAATTTACAGTAGAGTGACCCGTGCAGACACGGGGAGAACATGCAAACTACACATGGAAGGGCCCTGCCACCTGGTGTTGGGACTGAACCCAGGACCTTCTAACTGTGAGGCACGAGTGCTACCCACTGCACCACGTCGCCTCAAAACCACTAAAAATGAACAACTTAACCCAGAGAAGAAATAATGGAACCAAAATGTATTAAACAATTCATTCATTTTGTTTCATTAATTATAAGTAGTGAACAATCTTTTGTCCAGGTGAATGCAGAGGCTGCTGGGTGTCCGTCCGACAGACACAAGCAGAAACAGAACCGAACGGGGCCCTGGTCAGTTCATCTTGCATCACCAGCCTTTTCACTGAACGTGGAGTTTCATATCGCGTTGATATGTGAGTAACACTTCATAAGGCTGGCCAACAAAACAAAAGTTACCATCACACATTTTTATACTGTTACAATTATATTTACTGGGATACAAATGAAAGTAAATTCTTTAAAAATAAACCTTTCTCAGTGTCTTTTCTGGCATATTGTTTCTTTTGTTATTTCTGTTTATGTTATTTTTGTCTTGTTGAATGTTTGACAATGTTTTTATCTTTTTGTGGCATCATTTACATTATTTCCAGCTAATTTACTTTTCTTTTTTCCCCACATTATTCTCATCTTAATTTGTCAAACCAATATGTCACAAAATTAGAGTCGACAGACTTGTTTTTCATTGATTTCTTTTTTTGTCTCTTTTATGTTATTTTGTCCATTTGTATTGTTTTTGTCTAATAATTTCTGTCTTGTTGCTTCATTTACATAATTTCTTTCAGTCTTTTATATGACTTTATCTTTTTACTGTCTTTCATACTGCTATCATTTTGTTGTGTCATAGTAAATAGCAAATCAGAAAACTGAAGAATTCAGGTGTATTTTTGCTTTTTTTGCAGAAATGTTTCATGTTGTTCCATCTGTTTTTGACTTTTTGCACATTTTAGCATAATTTTTAACTTCTTTCATCTCTATGAGTACTGCAAAACCACATTGAATCCAGCTACCTTACATTATATAACTAACACAGTAAGGTTTTGATAATTTCCCTCAGGTCAATGCAACTGCATGAAAAAGCAAGAGAAAAACAGTCCTGTTTGCAGTGGCCGTGGGACTCTGGTGTGCGGTCACTGTAGGTGCCACTGGCCTTATTTTGGAAACCACTGTGAAATAGATAAAGAGGCTTGGTCTTTAAGTGATGAAGCATGTCGCTCCAAGCAGAACGCCCCATTGTGCAGTGGGAGGGGAACATGTGTGATGGGCACATGCGAGTGTAATCAGCGTGAGAATCCAGATGAACGATACACGGGGCAGTACTGCGAATGCAGCAACTTTGAGTGTCCAAACTACAACGGCAGGTACATGTGCATGAGTTACAGAATCAATAAGACAGCACCAAATCTTTCTGTCATTCTAGTAGACTGTCTTTCTACTGTGAGTGGCTCCACGTGTAACATTTTTACACATTTTACTCTTAAAATGTAAAATATAGTACATGTGTAAAAATTAAGATTCAACATTTTGTTAATTTTGAGTTAATGTTGTGAAGGTCAGCATACACAACATTAATTCAATCATTCTGAATCAGCCACAAATTATGCTTTTCCTTAACTACTTACATTATACAGCGGATATAAAAAGTCTACACACCCTTGTTCAAATACCAGGTTTTTGTGACGTAAAAAATTGACACCATGATACCGGTAAAAAATTTCACATGGCTTGTGCTGGTAGATGTGGCTACAAAAATGTCAGGAAAAGCCTACTACAACAGCTGAACTTATTTGGAGTTAATCAAAGGCACTTTAAATGGTGACAGGTGTGTGCTGACTCCAATTTAACATGAGTTTGAATGTA
>JAQQAE010016077.1:0-11867 GCA_029823295.1 Pseudamia nigra
TTTTTTTTTTTTTTTTTTTTTTTTTTTTTTTTTTTTTTTTAAGAAAAATGATTTATTCCCACGTAACATTTTTGGTCAGATAATTTTACAAACCAAATCTTATTCCTAAGTAGATCTAGCATAGCAATAACATGACATCACTTTACATCCTGCAGTGACGGAAGTTGCAAATTGACTTTTTTTTTTTTAATTTTCATTAGAGTGGTCATCACAAAACCCTGGGTGGGATTTATGACTTGCACTGCAGCCATAATTGAGATATTTTTTGGCTTCACTTTTGATGATTATGTTCATTTATGTTGGCAGTGTGGGAAGAACTCATTTTAAGATCATAATTAGTGTGGTAAGGAGTTTAAAACTGAATCTACTTCCATTTGAAACTTTTATAAATTTAAGCATTCAGAATGTATAGTATTAAATAATACATTATAGTAAATAACATTAAACATGCAATAACATATACAGTGGATATAAAAAGTGCTCCCACCCTGTTAATATGCCAGGTTTTTTTTGTAATGTCAAAAAATGAGACCACGATAAATCATTTCAAAACTTTTCCCACCTTTCAAGGTAGAAGTTTGTAAGGGAATTGTGCCTAAAATCACGAAATAGATCAGTTAATTCATCCATACTCAGAAGAAGAGAACAGGAAAAGGAATTTGTACAGTTCACTCAAAAGGAGTAGGTTGAAGTTGACAGAACTTGGGTTGACCTACCCATGGCCTTTCAATGAATATGAAACTGCACTTTCTGCATACATTCTTCACAATGAGGGCTTAAGAAGGCAGCAGTCATTAACATAAATACACTCATGCATAATAAGGAATCAGCCACATTCGAAAGGAAGATCAGTGAAACTAAGTGCAAATAGTCTATCTTTGACCATTGAACCTTTTTTTTAATTTACTGTAAACTTGAAAGGTACATAAACAAACCTAGAATACACTTGTTTATGATCGTACACATTATAAAAAAAAAAATCACTCTCTTGGCAGACAGAAAAACCAAGGCCAACTTAGTCTTTTTTTTTTTTTTTTTTTAGATTTTAACTGTGCAGGAGAGAACTATACGTTCAATGTAGCTGAAATCAAATGAACTACCTCAGTCCAAGAGGACTTCACTGTAGGACAGTGCCACAACATATGTATCAAAGTTCTCACTTCACCACAGCGAACAAAGATCAGAGGAGCCTTGGTCTATTTTTTTTTATTTTTTTTGAGATTGGATGGAGTACGGTGGTCCCTCGCTATATCGCGGTTCACCTTTCGCAGCCTTGCTATTTCACGGATTTTTTTTTTTCGTGCAATTTTTATGTTTTTTTTTTTTTTTTTTCCCAGCGTATGAACGCGCATTGTTTTGTGTCCTGATTGGCTAAAGGAGAACCCACGCATTGTGTTCTGCGTCCTGATTGGCTAAGGGACTATAGACCATTGTCAATTAGTCTCGTCCGTGCTGTGTCTCCTGTACAGTACAGAATGCGTTCAGCTCACCAAACTTGCACAAACGTTCGATCGCTAGCAGTGTGACTCTGAAGTGCTGTATGTTTGCAAGTTTTCTCTCTGACAAAAACCCACAATGTCGACAAAGGCCTTCATTGGAAAAAGACGCTACAGCAGAGCGACGCCAGGATGAAGAGCCACGGTCGGAGGAACTGTGGCGAGTGAGTCACGATTAATCATTTCTTATGTGTCCAGCTTTGTAGGCTGATCGTTAAAATTAAATTTGTTATTTCTAAAAGCCATCTTTTGTTTTTTTTTTTTAAATAGGAAAACGTTTATATATTTTTTTATTTCTCAAACAAATGTTTGGGCCTGAAAACAGGTTTTGATCTTTAGTTCCATTCTATACAGTAATACTGTACTTATTTTTTATTTAAACTCTATGAAGGTTTGAATTTTGAGGGTTTTAAATAAGGGAGAAATGTGAGAAAATGTTAATACCTGTCTGAGAATAGTGTATAAAGTGTGTGGTGAGAGGTTTTACAGCCTTAAAACAAATATAATAATTGTAAAAAAATAAAGTTGACTACTTCGGATTTCGCCTATCGCGGGTTATTTTTAGAAAGTAACCCCCGCATTAAACGAGGGACCACTGTACCGTATTTTCTAACTATACGTCACACTTTTTTTTTTTTTGTAGTCTGGCTAGGGATGCGACATAAACAGGAGCAACTAATACATGAAAATGTTTCACGTGTTTGTTGTCTTCACACTGACAGCCGCGAGAGGGCACTCTAGGCTTGTGTAACTGCATCTGCGACACCTGTATCACTGACAGCTTAAAATGTGAACATTACCGGTAACAACCATACCTGCAATCATCCCTGGAGGCTTAACTAAAGTACTCCAGCCACTTGACATCTCGGTGAACTGGAGCTTCAAGGCAGTTTTGTGTCACCTGTGGCAGTGGATGATGGATGGAGAGCACAGCTTCACGGTAACCGGTGCCATGCATCTTTCCTGCAAGTCATCGGACGGATCGACAAGGCATGGACTTGAGTGACAAACAAAACCATTCTGTCAGGATTCAGAAAGGCCGGAATAATTGGAAATGGAACTGATGCTGAGTGTGACGACAGCCACGCAGAGGAGGAAGCGGCGCTTTGTCAACCTCTGGAGTTGTTCAGAAGCAACACAGAGGATGAAGAATTTAAAGGATTTAGTGATTAGGAGTGAGATCGTCAGTTTGCTGAACTTGTTAGATTATGTTTTTTATGCTATAGTTATGTGAATAACTGTTAATATATTACGTTAACATGTGAAACACCTATTCAGCCTGTTGTTCTCTATTCTATCATTACTATAACTTGCCTTTCAAGATGAAATGTCTGTTCTTGGTGTCAGATCTTGTAAAATATATTTCCCCCAACAAATGTTACCTATAGTCCAGTGCGACTTATACACATTTTTTTTCTTCTTCAGTATGCATTTTTTGGCTTGTGCGACTTAAACTCAGGAACGACATATAATCCAGAAAATACTGTAATAGATGGTCTGTGAAGGTATAACTCTGGATGTGGCTGTGGAAATTGAGGCAGGGAATCTCCAAATGCTTTTCCAGTCCGCAGGAGAAGATGCCACCCCTGAGTCTATCTAACTTTTCCATTTACCTCAGTTTTTAACATATTTTTTGGGAAGTTTTGTAAAAATGCCTTTTAATTGAGTGTATTGTCAAAAAGTGTTTATGTTCAAGTTGTACCTTTCACTAAGTTAACATGGATATTATCTACGGGGTAATTTCCATTGTTCTTTATTTCTTCCTCACTCATATCAACCATATTCATATTATCTAATCAACTGACAGTTGACAGTTGGGTCAGGATTCATTTGATGGTCACAACCAAGGAGCAATGGCCGGGGCTGTTCAGTGAGGCCAAAGCAGAAGTAACTTTACGTTGTAATCCCACTGCTTCGCCGCTGGGGAATCGTTCGTCCAACTCCAAGAAGCTTTTTTCCCACAGAGATACATTGGACTTCTATCTGAAAATAATAAGCGAATAATTTTTTTTTTTTTTTCATGGGTCATCATGGTGTCAAACGTTTTATTTGGACCCTCTAATAAGTAATGTGATGGTCCATCTTTAACTTTTTGCTTCGTTATTAAGATATTGCGGCAAATAATCCGACAAATGACTGCCCTGCTGGGGTCTGATTGACATGTCGCTATAGAGAGCTGCTGCTGTCGCGAAGTGGGACAGATTCAGACCTTTGTATCTTCTTTTTATTCAATATGTTCATAGTTACATAGTGCATCCAGAAAGTATTCATAGCGCTTCACTTTTTCCACAATTTTTTGTTACAGCCTTATTCCAAAATTGATTAAATTAATTTTTTCCCTCAAAATTCTAATTCTAAATTCAATTACAGCCTCAAGTCATTTTGAATATGATGCCACAAGCTTGACACATCTATCTGTGGGCAGTTTGGTCCATTCCTCTTTGCAGTACCTCTCAAGCACCATCAGTGCTCAGCCATTTTCAGATCTGTCCAGAGATGTTCAATTGGATTCAGGTCTGGGCTCTGGTTGGGCCACTAAAGGACATTCACCGAATTGTTCTGAAGCCACTCCTTTTCATATCTTGGCCGTGTGCTTAAGCTCACTGTCCTGCTGAAAGATAAACCGTCACCCCAGTCTGAGTTCAAGAGAGCTCTGGAGCAAGTTTTCATCCAGGATGTCTGTGTACATTGCTGCGTTCACTTTCCCTCTTTCCTGACTAGTCTTCCAGTTCCTGCTGCTGAAAAACATCCCCACAGCATGATGCTGCCACCACCACGCTTCACTTTAGGAATGGTATTGGCCTGGTGATGAGTGATGCATGGTTTTCTCTAAACGTAACGCCTGGCATTCACTCCAAAGAGTTCAATTTCTGTCTCATCAGACCAGAGAATTTTTCTTTTCTCATGGTCTGAGAGTCCTTCAGGTGCCTTTTGGTAAACTCCAGGCGGGCTGCCATATGCCTTTTTACTAAGGAGTGGCTTCCCTCTGTCCACTCTACCATACAGGCCTGATTTAAGGATTGCTGCAGAGATGGTTGTCCTTCTGGAAGGTTCTCCTCTCCACAGAGGAACACTGGAGCTCTGACAGAGTGACCATCAGGTTATTGGTCATCTCCTTGACTAAAGCCCTCTTCCCCCGATCACTCAGCTTAGATGGCTGGCCAGCTCTAGGAAGAGTCCTGGTGGTTCCAAACTTCTTCCACTTACAGATGATGGAGGCCACTGTGCTCATTGGAACCTTCAAAGCAGCAGAAATTTTTCTGTAACCTTCCCCAGCCTTGTGCCTCGAGACGATCCTGTCTGGGAGGTCTACAGACAATTCCTTTGTCTTCCTTCATGCTTGGTTTGTGATTTAACATGCATCATCAACCCTGGGACCTTTTTATATAGACAGGTGTGTGTTTCCAAATCATGTCCAATCAACTGAATTTACCACATGTGGATCCAACTAAGTTGCTGAAACATCTCAAGGATCACAAGTGGAAACTGATGCAGTTGAGCTCAATTTTGAGCTTCACGGCAAAGGCTGTGATTACTTATGTGATTTCTCAGGTTTTTTATTTTTAATAATTTTGCAGCAATTTCCAAAAACACTTTTTCACACTGTCATTATGGGTTGTTGTGTGTGGAATTTTGAGGGCAAAAATGAATTTAATCAATTTTGAATAAGACTGTAACACAAAAAATTGTGAAAAGTGAAGCGGTATGAATACTTTCCGGATGCACTGTACATAAGATGCCCACAGCTGCAGTCGAGTATAAGTGTTTACACTAACAACATTGTGATATGACTTTGTTTGACACTGCGTGGTGAAGTTTTACCACATCAGTAAGATAGTGGCTAATGTTGGCTCTCCCATGACTCCCCTAGCATGAACGTTTTGTAAGCTGCTGTTCATCCACGTATGGTTACATCCCGTTTTTGGTTCCAACATGCCATCCAGGAAATGACAACTCAATTGGCCTCAAAACGGCCCTTCAGAAACTAATCGGTGATGTCACGGTCACTTTGTCCATAATATGTACAGTCTATGGTTACAACACACCTTTTTGAGTGTTGTGTTGATGAGGAATATACTCCAAAATAATTATCAGCGTTAATATGCATTCAAGGTTAATTGTTGCTCTCATGTGTCTGATCATTAGAGTAACAGCGGAGGTGAAGCACAACACCACCAATGCGGTGGTGTGTCGTGTGCAGGGCGAGTGGAACGGCGCTCTGGAGTTTAGCTACCCCAGTGGAGAGACGAGGGTCGTTGATGTCACCAAGATGCCTGTGACGAGGAAGCTTGTTCGACCTGTTGAGAAACAAGGACCAACGGAGTCCAGGTCGGGGAGGGAATCCCAGCAATAATGAGTTTATTAGGCTGCAGATATTTTGTGTAATTTTGGTTCTATGCTTTTCAGACGCCTGTGGCAACACGTGACAGAGTCCTTACGACAGAAGGACATTGAAAAAGCCACAGAACACAAGAGGATCTTGGAGGAGAGGCAGAGGACGGAGGAGAGACACCGCATTGAGACAGAAACCCCATGGAGAACCAGATACTTTGAAAAGGAGGTAGGCAGAAATACATTTACAGCATCACAAGAAATGAATTGTAAGATCTTTCTTTAACCATAATGTATTGATCCTGGTCTCCTCTCTTTCAGGGCGATGGCTGGGTCTACCACAAACCACTTTGGAAAAACTCTGCTTTTAAGTCCTAGTTTCTTCAGCCTGTTTTTTGGATGTTGATATTGTAGATTCAGGAATGAGCGTGAGTCTGTTTGCACGCAGCGGTTCTGAAATGTGACGTGCACTGACCTACAGCTGAATGCAGCAGAGGAGGGACGAACGGATGGATAGACAGCATGACTGCAGGTGTTCTCCAATCTCGCTCATGATGTTCACAAAGCCTCCAAGTACAAGCTTTTGTACTATAGATATTTTTTTTTTTTATAATTCAGTATCAACCACATGAAACCGTACTCTTGTGCAGGTGATGGTACTATTTACACAGCCTTAAGATGAACAGTGCTCTCAGTTTGGGTTCTGCTGATCGACCTCGATGTGGATCTGTTTTTATGTTTTTCCATCTTGTTTTTAAGGTGTTGTATTGCATTGGGGTCACATTATTCTCCTTCCTAAAAGAAAACATAACTAGACATCCACTAGATAAAATACTGCCTGGTAAATCCCATGCTGTGAGGGGGTTGAAGTTGGTAGTACGAGTCTATTTATTTGTGTTTGTCTCTAGCGGAAGCCGTGTCTGCTTGCATTTATGTCTCATGTGCACAGTACTGTAGGGCTCATCAGGTAATTCCTCACTTTAAGGCAATACTTCTCAAATGTAACCAGATCACAGAATGTGATTACTCCATATTCAGTAGTTTCTGTTGCAAGAACTCAATATTTAAAAGGGCTGGCGCAAAAGATTAATCTAATTTTTTACCAATTTTTTTCTTTCAGTGTTACTTATTTTCCTTTTTTTTGTCTACATGAACTCAAACCATGATTCAAAAATAATCTTTATTAAATGTGTGCAATATTGACAATAGCTTACAACACCTAACACCAATAAAAAGAAGTGCTCGTCAATGTCAATACAATTGTACCACCCTTATTTCGGCCACAGCTTGACTTTTTATTAGAAGTGTGTAGTTGTTGTGATCTAACCTGAATATAAATATTACTTTCTGCATCTGTCTCGCACTGCAACAACCATTAATTCTATTATTTTAAGTATTATTATTATTAAGTCATACTCTGGCAGATTTCAACCAAAGCAGTGGACTTCCTGTTTTGGACTTCCTGAGTAAACCGGTAGGTCCAGTAAAAAAACAGTACCCACATAGGGTCCACAGTTGAGGGTCTTATTGCAGGCATGTAGAAGTCTTGCGTGTTAGTTCCAGTGTCTGCTGTTTGGCCTTTTAAAAACAACCACTATGTCAAAGTGACGGAAAAGCTGACAATGGGGCAAATGTCATATTCATGCTAAAATGGCAGCCTTTGTCTTAGGTTTAGGGAAAGTCCAGTAGAAACCTGATATGGGGACTTAATGATTTCAATTTTTTTTTGAGCCAAAGAATGTTAAAATGTTTTGATCATTCAATAAAAATTAATAAAGTGACGAGGAGATAACGACTGGAGAGTCATGTTCGCAAGTTTTCTTGTTTAAGTCGGGTCTCTACAGAAAGCATGAACTGTGATTTTGTCAATTTTCCATATTGCTTAAAAATCTCATGAAAAAAGTCATGAATTGTTTGAATTTTGGCAGAAATAGCAGCCCTTATTTTTGGTTATTTGTTTGTACTTTTCCCAAACAAGGTGGAAATCTTCCTTTTTTCATTACCGATTTGAGTCATCATTTCATTTGTATTGCCTTAATGTGGACAATATTACATTATTTGTGTGCATTAAAGTATGCAATTAACTCCAAATTCAATATTCTGTATCATTTGCTGATGCGAGTTAATACTCACAGTGCTGTACAGCATGTAGTAGACGATTTGACAAATTTTAAATGAGATCTAAATGACCAAGTTACATGTGAATGCTCGTATTGAAGAATGCTACTCCACTTTGTTTGCTGTAGGATTTTGCAGTGGACAGACAAATTCCTAAATGCATGCTGTCAATCTGTATACTCCACCTTGCTAAATGTCTGCTGTAAAAGCTCTTAACCAAATTAGCCTGTTTTATAAAGCAAATCTTATTTTCTTTGAATGTGTTCATCTCCTACCTTGTGCTTTGATTGCTCTTATTTTTAGAGCTGCTTTTTGTACAGATTGAAAGGTCTTACTCCATCAGTGTTGCTTTTGTTTCCTCTATACTGTGACCATTTTTTTAATTCATGATTTTGTGTGTCACATTTTCAAAGATTCCCAGTGTATTTCTTGCAGAAAGAGAAAATCCACCCTGCGTTTGATAAGCTACTCCCTCCAAGTCTTGGTGCCTTATGCAAACTCTTTCTGTGTGTGTGTGTGTGTGTGTCTTCTCACTAAGGAGCACAGAGATATCATCAGATATACCCGACCGATGCAATGGAGTATGTATTATTTGTGTGTGTGTTTTGATTTTTTTATTATTTTTTTTCCTTCAGTGCTTGAGAGATTGAGCACATTTATTTTAGGTTGTGACATTCTCTTGATTTTGAGTTGTCTGATTGTCTTGCTGACCTATGAAATGCACTGACATTGAAGGAGACCTGAAGTTGCAGAATAACATGGTAATAATCAAATAAATTGCGTATCACTTGTTTAATGTGTCCTGTGTTTTGTTCCTTGATGGTTCAGGTGTTGATTGATAATTCATGACCTCCACCTTCTGTGATTTCATTTTGCATCAAGTTTTCTCATTGCAATAGGTAGTTGCCACCACAGGAGGTCGCTACAAGCCTAGTCTCAAACCAAAGAATAAAGAGGAGACTTATTATGTTTTGACCATGGAGGTTAGAGGTTTTCTCCAAAGTGCGTACTGTTAAGTAATTCTCCCTTTTTTTCAAACATGTAAAATGGTCAGGAAGGCAGCTACCTTCGCAGTAAAACACCACAATAATGTGATGTGATTAAATTCAAGCCCTCCCTTCAACTTACATCTGTAGCCACAGCTGCCCTCCATCAGCCTGACAGAAAAGTGGCTGTCAATCTGCACCAACAACAAACATTCATTCATTCAGGCACATATCAAATCCCAAAAATGCAGTTAAAATTTGATATGTTTATTTCAGGCTGAAGTAGTTTTAAAAGATTGACTCATTTACAGAGGAAAAAAATATGAATGTATAATGTTTGTACAGCAGTTTCTGCTCATAAGAAATGAAGAGCAATGCACACTTTTTAGTTTTAGTGATAAGTTTGCCCGTAAGACTTCATTGTAGTTTTCTAAATTCTTTGTCTGCATCTGGTTGTATGTTTATGCTTCTGTAGTCAAAAACGAGTTTGGACTTCCTGACGGAGCTCAGCTGTACATTTATGATGAAAGTGACACAGCTGCCACTCCTTGAATCGCCACCTTATCGTGGTGGAGGGGTTTGTGTGCCTGAGTGACCATAGGAGCTATATTGTCAGGGGCATGTCACCCCTGGTAGGGTCTCCCAAGGCAAACTGGTCCTAGGTGACAGGTCAGACTAAGCAATTCAGAAGGCACTGATGACTATGTCTTCCTGTGGACCCAGCACCTGGAAGAGTCATAAGGGTCCAGTGCTGTGTGGTTTGGGTGGAAGCCAACAGTGGTGGGCTGGTTAGTTCAATCCATGGCTGTTAAAAGTAGCTCCAACTGGGAGGAGGGCCTGGGGACACCTATGGGACCCTCCAGAGGAGCTGGAGGAAGTGGCTGGGGAGAAGGAAGTCTGGGTGTCTCTGCTTAGGCTGCTACCCCTGCAACCCTGACCAGGATAAGTGGAAGATGATAGATGGATGTGACACAGCTGTGGAAGAAGACAAACGTCTGACGTATCTGACTTGTGCCCAACGGGCAACGACAGGCTGTTCAATGAGGCCAATGCTGAAGTAACTTTAAGTTGTAAAGTAAGCCGCTTGGCCGCTGGGAACCAATCATCTTACTCCAAGAAGCTTTGAGATTCTATTTAAAAATTATTAAGCAAATACATTTTTTTTCATGGGTCATCATGGTCTCAAACATTTTATTTGGACTTTCTAATAAGTAATGTGATGGTCCATCTTTAACTTTTTGCTTTGCTATTAAGATATTACAGTAAATAATCCAACAAATGGTTTTTTTGACTTGTCGCTGTAGCAGCAGCTCGCTATAGCTGAGTCAGAACAATTCAGACCTTCGCATGTTCTATTTATTCAATATGATCGTAGTTATACAGTGTACTGCTGGTATTTGGGATTGTAATAATAGTCATAGATCATTTATTATTCCACCTGTAGATGACGTGAACAATCTCACAGAGATACTGTAGTGGACAGCTGTAGTACCCCTGGATTTATGAAAGTAGATTATAATTCTTTGTTCATGGGTGTAATTTCAGATGTATACATATGCTAAATCAATTTGTATTCACAAAATAGTGTGTGTAGTAGACCTCCCTATACCTGGAGTGGACATGATAACAGAACAGAGACAGATCAGGGAGCTTCAGAATGTAGGGCAGTCAACTCTTTGTTCCCCTATGTATTGTCAGAACATAGATATGTAACTGTATGAGACAGCCTTTTAGTTGAGGGTAAGTTTCATTATTCATTAAATCTTTTGTAATCAGTGCACAGAGTTTTTCTGATGCACATGTATTGCCAGGACTTCTTAAGGTCATAAATGTCCATTAGGACAGAGTTGATAACCAAACATTATGCAGCCAAGAAACAAATTACAAATTGTCATTGTGTGTTATTCAGTTACCCAGTTTTCAATGTCAGGAAATGGAAACGTGAGGTAAATTGACACCAAATCATTACAGTATCAATCGAGCTCTACCACAAATACAAACTAGTTTTGGTACTGTATATTGTTCATCAAATGAGTTTCTCCTGGTAAAATAAATTGTATGTTTAATTATTTTTTTTCCACTCATCGGTCCATCGATTGTGGAGAAAACCTGGTGCTGTCGATATCCCTGAAAAGCACAATTCAGAACTTTCCCTGAGGAAGCTTAGGCACAGGCCGCGTATCGACATAGTGACCAGTCATATGACTGAAATCCATGGGTAAGTGTTACTCAATAAACTCTCCAGTGTTTTGCCATGTCACACTGAAAGTGTTTTGAAGAGTGACTTTTTAAAAGTGTGGCGTGCCTCATTAAATTAATATACATGTAGTGCAATAGTAATTAGTGGTTATTTTGCCCTGGGAATCAACACACTGTTATTTGGGTATGTTCTCCATCGCTGAATCAGGCCTTTCTGCTGCTGTGAGATAACCTCCAGGACGCTCGAGAAACGGGACACTGTATTCAAGCCTAAGCTTATCAAAGAGGCCAAACTCCTGACTGAGTCAACTGGGTGATGATGCCAGCGAGCTTGCATCACTTGAGGGGTTTATGTTTCAGATGGAGAGTGCTATTTTAAAGTAGCTCCAAATGGCTTGTGGTGTCTTATTTTTCCTCCTGACAGACTAGGACAGGGATGTGGCTTCTCTGTTGCTCAAAGTCTGTCTCTGCACTGGCAGCTGGATGGAACAGGGGCAAAATAAGGCCAAGTGATGAGGTGGACAAAACAGTTTAATTTTCACGAGGTATGTGTATCTATTGTGTCAAAACCGTGTAATCTGAATGTCCTGACATTTTTAACCGTACTGTTGTTCAGATGGGGGAACTGCATCAGGAAAATCACTAGAGGGAACAAAGGTAATGTGAGGACTCCTGTCAGCCCCTTCCCTCTGTGTCACCTGGTGTAGGTGTGTGTTTGTGGGTGTTTCGATTCACT
>JAQQAE010016078.1:0-11867 GCA_029823295.1 Pseudamia nigra
TGGATGGAAATAAATCTTGTGACATTGCAGAAGCTTATTGAAACAATGCCACAGTGAATGTGTGCTGTAATCAAAGCAAAAGGCGTCCAACGAAATACTGTATTATGTAGTATTGAGTATGTGATCTTTTTTTTTTGGTGTCGACTTCTGTTTTGGCCAGGCAGTGTATTTAAACTGATGACAGCTCTCATTAGATTCAATAGTTTGCCTTGTCAAGAGTTAATTGGTGCCATTTCTTGCCTTCTTAATGTGCTTTAGACCATCGGTTGTCTCATGCAGATGAAGGGTGGGTACAAGGTCAATAGCTGTATTAGTGCTACTACAACTACAGTACAAATCCATTTTATGGAAAGACATTAAGCAAAGAAAACAGACAGTCCATCATTACTTTAAGAAATTAAGGTCAGTGTATCCAAAAAAATCTAAAGACCTTCAAATGTGTCCCCGTGTGCAATAGCCAAAAATTATCAAATGCTTTGATGAAACTGGCTCTTATGAGGACCATAAAGAGAAAAGCACAGATCAGTTCCACTCACATTAATCAAATGGTCCACGCTTTAGGTGTAAAACCTGTGATTTGAAAACCATTCCAGCTGACTGTTTTTTGAGTGTGCAAAGCTGTCATCAAAGCTAAAACCTAAAATATAAATCATGTTCTGGGTTAACACTTTTTTTTTACTACATAATTCCATGGTCACAAAAAGGAGCAAAATATAAACAAAATAAAACTAAAATATCCAAAGTTCTTCTCCCACACTCCTCATTTTGAAAAGGCAGTATCAGAGACTGTTTATGACAGGATCAGGTCAAATAAAAGAATGATGCTCCCTGGGGCTCCAATAGGTCCCCTCAAATAAAAAAAAACAATAATTGGAATGCACTGCTAGAACATGATGTATGCATACCGAAAGCAGTCATCTATTATCTGCCATCTAAAAATACTTGGATTGTGTGAGGTCAAAAATGTAGTGCTCACAGTGCCACTCCTCTATACATTAAACTGCCACTTCATTTGATGGGCCAGCAGGACAAATATACCATGCACCACCTGCTCTTTATGCAGTATTTTTAGATCTATTTCCAGCTTCTTCTGCTTGTTTTTCATCCACACCGACTCGTCATATGAACGGTCATAATTAACTTTATCAGTCTGGAATCAGAAAAATGAATGATGTACACAGGTATGTGTCCTGGCTGTTGTTTGAGGAGTGTTTTGTTATTGTAAACTGAAGGGCCTTTAAATGTCTGATGCTATTGATGATCTGGCAAAGTGGTTTGAGAGGAATCATTGAATTAAGAAGGAAACGCTACTTTGCTGTGATGTTTGAATGACTTTATCAGTTAGCATTTTGCAGACTTTAGTAACAGATTTCCTGGTTGACTTTGCAACGTGGTAAATCACAAACACACACGCTGATTTTCATGTATGTCTACATATGTGCCAAGAGCCGGTGGCAGTTGTGAAGGAGTGGCAAGGAGGCGTCTGATACATATCCAAACCACAGCCGACTCTGCCAGCTCATTAGCCGCTGTTAAAAGTTAAAAGACAACAGAACGTGCAAAACAAAATATCTCTCTTACTGAAAGCTTGCTTTGCTTTTTTACTTTTGCAGCAGCTGCTGTCAGAGGAATGATGATATCATCACATTTCATCTCACCTGTGTGTTGTTCCAGTGAAATCATAGCTGCCATCTGCTCACTGTCTCCATGCCTCCCACATAATGACGGTTGCACACCTTTGTTTTTCATTATGCACATTTGGCATAGTTTATCTCCGCCAGTTCGGCTACCAATGCCTTGTCTATGTAGCAATTATTTATTGTGGTGTTATTGGTACAGGTAGGCAGGTAACTGAGTAATAAAACATGCCAACTACAGATAATAGTCCTTCTTTTTGTATTTTCCTGCATATTCAGTGTGTCTGATAGTACACACTTGAATGCTCTGTGTGTCTCCAGCAGTACATGATGCAATCTTTGTTGTGACTGAGTCTACCCACCCAAAGCAAAAATACAAATGGTAGTACTGCAAATGTTTATTGAAGGAGACATATCATGAAAAATCAAGTTTCTGTACTTTTTAACATGATAAAACTTGTTCCTGGGCCCTAAAATAATGTTGCAGTATTAAAACAGTCACTTCAGGGACAAATAGTACACAGAGCTTTTCTAAGCCATTCAGTTGAAAACCCACAGTTTGCGTTCTCCCTCAGATGTGACATCACAGCTCCTGACCCCACCCACCAGGACTCAGTGTCAGCTGGTCCATATAAATACATATTTTAAACAATGCCATTTATACAACCACTGAAACAAATTAACCCGTTTATGGTTAAACATCTTACATTTCTAACTCATGGCCTTTTATCACAGTTTTCAGTGAAAAAGAGACCAGAACCAAATGAATGTCTTTCTAATCCCCATTGTCACGGTCAGTTTTGACAGATTTGTAATGATGTCCATGTAAAGTGTGATTAAAGCATATTGTCAGGCCCTTTATGAACCACGTGGCATACGACTCATGGTTTACCTGGCAGCATGTTAACACCAGTTTGTTAATATTTTGTTCATTTTGTTTGTTAGTTTATTTTTGTTCATTTTACTCACTTTTTTGTTCATGTTCTTGATTATTTGCTTGTTTGTTCAATTCATTGATTATTTTGCATATTTTTTGTTCATTTTTTAAAATTATTTTATTAATTTTTATAGATTTTGGTTCATTTCCCTTTTTGTATCTTTGAGTGGATTATTCGGCTCATTTGGAAAATCACTTTCATTCAGTTAATTTACTCTTTTAGTCATTTTGTGACTTTTTTCTTTACTTTTGGATTATGTTTATTTTAAGTCTGTCTTAATCTTGAAAGATTTCTAATTTATTTTATATTTTTTCTTATTTTGATCATTTTACATATTATATTGTTTAGTTTTGTTCATTTTCTTGAATATTGTGTTAATTTTGTAGATTACTTACATCACTATTTCCTTCATTTTTGTTCATTATGTAATTCTTTTTATCTTATTTTTGTAAATTTTGTGCTTATTTTATTTATTTTAATTTGTGATTATGTACTATTATGTTCTATTACTGGACAAAGGACCCACTGGGGAGGGGCTAAA
This sequence comes from Pseudamia nigra, assembly GCA_029823295.1. NCBI lineage: Eukaryota > Metazoa > Chordata > Actinopteri > Kurtiformes > Apogonidae > Pseudamia > Pseudamia nigra. The sequence continues at coordinate 3,117 of JAQQAE010016078.1, forward strand.
GAGCCACATGTGGCCCTGGAGCCACAGGTTGCAGACCCTTGTCTTAAACCTGGAGGCTGCTCTGCAACAAAAAGCCACATGTTGCAGAACCCTGGACTGTACCCATAAATGCCTGTTTTTTCTATGAAGTAAATCATGACAGTTGTAGTATTATATTTCCACAGACAGGAATTACCTGGGCATTTCAATAGTGCACAAAGAACAGAATCCAACACACATGAAAAGAATTCTTGAATGCAGATGAATGGTGCATGTGTGGTACATATGATACTGCCTTACAGTATGTTTGTGTGACTTGCCTTGGAGGAGGCCAATTAGTCTGCTGTATTTAGTTACACTCATGATTTCAGAACACATTCTCATCCTTAAAATCAATAAGATATTACAGGAATCAAATTTTTAAACCCTGGAGTCCCCCAGCAGGGGGACTAGGGGGAAATGGGGGACCCTCAGACTAACACTGCTCTGCAACAAAAAGCATAAAACGTTACAATAGCCATGTAAAAATATAGTCATGCTGCACATCAAATTAAACAGGAAAAACTTTGCAATAAGCACATAAAATTAAAAAAAGAAGTTAAGATACCACTGACTGAAAAAGCAAAAACCTGCATGTTTTTGTTATGTCTGTCTGCCAGTGTGCATTTCAAGTGTAAGCATGATGTTGTTTAGTCAGTGAAGGCGCCACCCACAGAGGCAGAAGCTACATGAAAAGCAACCGAATAATGTATGATATTTAAAAACTTTTTATTCACAACCAGAGGTTTAGCATCATGAATTATGGTGCAGTGTGTTCTTGAAATTCACCCAAACAGCCTTATTTAATGCATATATGTCACATATGTTTTTTTTCACAGCAGCAGGATGGGACTGTGTCTGTTGTTTTTTCTCAGTTCTTCAAATGGTAGAATCTCCTCATTTTTATGCTATGTGTAAAAATACACTGCGATCCGAACATTGCAGTCACACCTTCTCTTGAGACTTTTCATACTGACAGATCTTAATTTCTTAAAGTAATGATGAACTATCTTTCTCTTACCTGAGTGTTTATTCCCATAATATTAATTTGTACAGTAGTTGTAGTAGCACTTATTGGGATAATGACTCTGGACCCACATTTCCTCTGCACAAAACAACCAATGGTCTACAGCACTACAACGCAATAGTAGGAGCAGCACCTACTTGTATTAAATGTTCCGAAGCTTACGAATGTGTTAACTGTTTCCCCTGGAAGCTCATTTCTCCTGCTGCTGAGAAGTGACACGAGGTGAGAGAAACTTCTACCTGTCACTCAGATTGGGAACCTGTTTGAACTGAGCTAAAAATAAAGCTGCTGCTGAAAGCTTATTTCAGGTAGAATTTTGTAATGTACTCCAGATAGGCCAATAAAAAACTGAATATGAAGTGTTTTATGTGCTCTTTGATCTGTCAGGCTGAATTGTATTGTATCATATCATATGGGAGTGATTGTGGATCAGGACTGATCCTTCAGTTCTCATTGAAAACAAATGTCAAAAACAGCCTTCTTTCGTCTCCGTAATGTAGACAAATTAGAAATATTCTGTCCTAAAGTGATGCAGAAAAACTAATCCATGCGTTTGTTATGTGTAGGCTGGATTATGGTAACTCACTACTGGCAGGATGTCCAAATAACTATTAAAACCTCCAGTTGATCCAAAATGCTGCAGTGTAAATTTTATCTGGAGTCAGAAAGAGAGTTCATATTTCTCAAGTGATGGCTTCTCTTCATTCACTACCTGTAAAGTTTAGAATAGAATTTAAAATCCTCCTCTTAACATACAAAGACCTAAACAATAAGGCTCCATCCTATATCAAAGAGCTTACTTTTCCTATACCAATCAGAACTCTTCGCTCTCAGAGTGCAGGCATACTTGCAGTTTTCTCGAATCTCTAAAACTAGACTGAGAGGCAGAGCCTTCAGTTACCAATTTCCTCTCCTGTGGGACACTCTATACCATACTTCTCTTTCTCTGTCCCTCTCTCTTTCCCTCTCTACCTCGCCCTTGGCAACAGGGGGCCGAAAACCAACAGAACCTCCTCTGTGTAGTCGTGAGGTTTCACCCTTGAATTGTGAAGCACCTACAGATAATTTTGGATTATGATTGGCACTACACAAATAGAAATGGATTCAATTGATTATCCTATCCTAGCCATTTTGTTTGCATTGTCCTCATTCATAAAAACAAGGATTTGTCTTGTCTCACGGTCCCAACAGGGTGAAATGATTGTTTATATGTGTGTGAGCATCACGTGAGGGCATGTCACTGCCATCACCTGCGGCAAAACACGTACACATACATACTTTCTGTTTTTTCACTTGAAGAACCAGTTGACATCAGTGAGTTAAAAAAATGTGTTTGACAAGGTAAATAACTGTTACATAATATATCTAAATGATTTTGTACATATAATGCTCTTGTAGTAAAATTAAACAGAGTGCACATGTTTGTGCAGAATGTTTACTGGAATAGAAAAAGAAAATGTGTTGCAGTTTCTTTTGCAGATGCATAATATTATGAAGTGTCTCAGCTCATTGTGCTGTTGGGGATGCAGATTGATGTTCTCCATTGCTCTCTGTGAAACCTGTCCTTGTGTCTGCCTTTAATATTTCTGCACCAGATGTTTCTTGACTGGCCTTTCTCCTGATTCCCTTTGGGGATTGTCTGATCGTGCTCGATGCAGGTTTTTAAACCCACTCCACTCCCTTTCTCTTTATTTCTTGTTCAGCTGGTAGTTAATGAGTCTTGTGCCAGAGATGAGTGTTGCTCATTGTGTTCGGTTAACGGGTGCAGAGAATTCTTTTAGGGAAGCTCTTCATGAAAGCCTGGGCATTTTTTGAAGGTGGTTTTGGACAATCTCTAAACAGTGTTACAGTTAAAGCTCTCATCTTCCCGGTTGCCGTTGTCAGCAATCTGGAGCTTCAGATGTTCATGAGCTACAACTCAACCATTCTGGCTTTTCACAAGTCTTGCTTTTTCATCAATGTAACCTGTATCTGTGACATTGTAAGTGAATGTCAAATCCAAATGCAGCTCGCAGAAATATTTTTTTCCATTGTTAATTTCTGGACAGCACAATACGAGTCATCTTCATTTAATTTGTCAAAAAATACAAATATGTTGACATTGTATGTGCTTGTAAACCATGGCTATATCACAGGCAGATTAGTGTGTATTACAGTATGTACTAGTGTGTCTTAGTGTGTATTACAGTGTGTATTAGTGTGTATTACAATGTATATTACAGTGCGTATTAGTGTGTATTACAGTGGGTATTAGCGTGTATTACAGTGTGTATTAGTGTGTATTACAATGTATATTACAGTGTGTGTTAGTGTGTATTACAGTGGGTATTAGTGTGTATTACAGGGTGTGACATCCAAAAAAAATATATCTTTTCTCAACCCCAACCATACACTATTAGTGTTTTAAACCTTTAAAACCATTAAACACACAAATGAACTAACATAATTTCCAGATATCTCTGTCTGACCTGCTTGATTATGTGATTACATATTAATATTGAGTATTGCTGGAAAAACGTCGCCTTGCTTCCAGATCTGCTTACATTTACTTCGGTAAATACAAGAAGGTGCTCTGGTCAGGGGTCTCATCTCGGACGGGGGTTTCAAACTTGCTCGCCGGACACTTTGTGTCTTCCTGGTGTTGCAGACAGAGCATCTTCATGTTCCCACAGGCAGCTGCTTGTTCTGTGTCCTCTACCACACTGTCAGTTTCATTGTTTTTCCACCTTCACACACTTTTCAGTTCTCTTTTTGCCTTTGCATGCACTGTTCGTGCCTGTGCTTTCACAGCATTTGAATGACTGTAGTTCACATGTCTCCTCTCTTCTTTGTCGTTTAGATCTTTCTCCGTGTGTGTCTCAGCAGATCTTCCTGACATAACATGAGTCCTTTCATTTTCTAATCATTCATGTGTTTTAGGAGAGAATTTAAACAATGAAATGTTTTGAATTACACACATCACATGCTCACAAAGAATTAAACAACCAGACAAAAAGATTTAATGCCTTTTGACTCAAAAAGTCTGGTTTCTGCTGATAAAAACACTGTAGCACACACTCTGCTCATACATGGCTATGAAAGTATATTTTTGCATTCTGTACTAGTTGCACTAATTTCTTGGCTACCAAGCAAATCAACTCACACAGAAGTGAAAAATGTAACAAAACTGTGATGGTCACACCTACATTAATTTGTATTAGAGGTTTGCAGTTGCACATGCACAGTTTCGGAAAAAAACACATCTTAAAGAAAATACATACATAGCATGCACAACAAACACGTGCATTGTTTAATCAGTTTTGTAAATAAATTTTCTTGACCTCAACACCAGTATTTAATCTCTTCAATTCTGTAACTCAAGCAAATTTTAAATAAATTAGTTTTACATCATACATACCGTGTCAGAGAAACATTAAAAGCAAAACATGTGCATGCAATGCGAAACTGAAAAAGATGAAACCGAAGTGGCTGAAAGTAATGGTGGTGTGAAATTTACAAGATATGCATATTGAGTGCAATTCTGTTTCCAAAAAAGATGAGTCACAGCTGTTAGGTTTTGTAAAATGTAAATAGAAAAACAATATAATGATTTGCAAATCACTACAACCCATATGTAATTACAAACATTCCATAGACAACATATAAAGTGCTGAAAAGGGCAAATTTTGTGTTTTTTTTTTTTTTCAAAATTACATGCTGATTCTGAATATTTAAAAAAAATTGGTACAGTAGTAAAAAAAAGACTAGAGAAGAAGTGAAATGCTTAAGAAACCACATCTGGTAACACCGCTGCCTCCTCTGAGCTCGTGCTCACTTTGGGTGGACTGAGGTGAAGTGGAAACCTATCCTGTGTCTGACTAATTCTAATTTGAAATTCTTTTTGGAAATCATGGGGCTAAAGAGGCCAGCTTGTTATCAGCAATCAGTTCAAAAGTCAGCATCTGTGATGGTATGGGTGATATTAGTTTAATTTATACAAGTTTGGAGCAACACACTGCATGCTGCCCAGTAGACATCAGCTTTTCAAATCAGATTCTGCTGTTTTAAGGAATGACTCAACTTTTTTGAATCAGTATAGTAAAATGTGTGATATTTGGTAAATGGGTCACTGCATTCAAATATTAGTGAAACTAATCAGATAATATGGTGTCAACCTATAAAACATTTTCCCCCTTGGGACCAGTAATAGTAATCATTGTACTGTACATGAATATAATGCAGCATATAATGTAATGTGCACTCTCGCACAATATCTGTGACAGTTTGACAGTGTCACGTATTGCTAGTTCAACTTGAGCCACTCTGACACAGAAACAGAATCACCGTGACTTATCCAGCCTGACCAGCCCTTCCTCAGGTTAAGATATCACCATGTCTCAATGCTCCACTTCCCACACAGACTGAGGTGGCTAAGCCTAAACGGATACAATATGTGTTAGTGTAAGACTTGAAAGGCGTTTACCTATTCTAATATAGAAACCATCCATGAAATAACAACTATCACGTCATCACCTTGTTTCAACAGACCGCTCTGTGAACGCACACGCTGCCATTGCACCTTGCTGCACAGGAACATTGAGTATTGAAAAAAGACACGTGATGACAGAAGCCACTAACATGTGAGCTGTATATTTCTCTAAAACTTGAGCCATGAGTTTAAAATCCAAGTATTTCTATTTCCTTTCTTGTCTCATCCTATTCATGTGGAACTGAGTAATATATCATTGTATCATCAACAGATAAATTTGAGTTACTACTGCGCTGAGAGCGCCATAAAAATCGCAGAAGCAGAACAAAATCCACCATAAATCCAGAAGTACGCGGTAATGAAAGGAAAAAAATTACACTAACATTGTTGTTGTTGGACTTAAACTAAAGGTGCCAAAAGAAAAAGGAAGATGTGTTGCCTGGAAATGGGTTTGGTTCCAATGTAATGTTTGCTTGCATACCTGTCATTCAATCACAGAACAGGTATTCACTGATGCTTGAATATGAAACTGCTTGTTCATGTTACGTAAAAGATGCTGGATGAGATAAAGTTAAACAGCCACTCAATCAACAACAAAGCTGCAAGTCATTTCTAATTCCGGAAAACCAACAGCACACTTGACTAGGGGAAATACAGGTTTTGTAGTTCTTTAGGTATTCGACTCACGTACTCATGAGTTCACAAATCAAAACACACAACATACAATCAAACAAGAATTAGCTAATGTCTGAGAAGGCCGGAGACAAGGAGAGATGCATATTATAAAGTTGGCAAAGATGCAAAAAAGCCTAAATGAGTGCTTTTGGATGCCAGCTGGTGAAGTGCAGGCCATTGACAAACCTGGTGAAGCGTGCATGAAACATCTGATGTTAAAATGTGTATAAAAACTGGTATAAAATACCAGGGAATCAACTGATGAGTTTGTACAAGACATGCTTTTTACAGAATTCTATGTAGCACAGCATAACCTCCATGTGGTTAATCTGTCTGCAAACAGTTGCTCAGGTGTTAAAATTCCAATATTTGCTTGGCTTTTTTTCTGGTTCAACAGAATTTTTGAAAAACATCCACAGGTATTCAGCCTGCAACAGCTCAGATCCCCTTCACACCATGTACATGCTGATATTCACTAGAAATCCCACCTGTTGACAAGGGCACATTCATTTGAAAAATAATGAAGAAAGTAAGCAACAAACTGAGCAAACTGAGCAACAAAATAAGCAAATATTAACAACATGATCAAAAATAAGCAACAAAATGCACAAAAATGTACAAAATAAGCAACAAAACAAGCAAAAATGAACTAAATGAGCAAGAAAATTTGCAAAAATGAAGAAAATAATCAAGAAGGTGAATGCAAATAAACAAACTAAACAAAAGGACCAAAATTATCCACAAAATGAACAGCAAAGTGAAAAAAGGGTCTATTAAAATGAACACAAATAAAGAAAATGAACAAATAATGGACAAATTCATGTGGAACAAATGGCCAACACAAAATAATTGAGAAAATGAAGAAAAAATGAACAATATATTGAAACAAAAATGTTATGCTATATGCAAAGCAGAGTTTTTAGAGACCCATCTTAATTTACAATCTACCGGTAAAACATTAATTTAAACTTTTTAAAAATTTTTATGCACATTTTACTAATGAGAGGCACCAACTCCCCACCTGAGATCTACACATGTTGAAACTCATTTGTCATTTTATGACAAATTGTTGAGTTACAAATTAACGGGTTGTTTAAATAACTGTCAGTATTAAACAAAAGTTGCTTGGTGTACTTCTAAACACCAGAGACTCTTGATGAACACCTGCATGATAAGCAATTATCATATGACAAAAAAATGTGGCACACACTGTCATATGTGTTTCTTTCACTCTTACTGTAAAGTCTCTGCCTCCCTAATAAAACAGTTCCTTGTGGTTCGAGTCTGTTCCTTGTCACGCCCATGCTTTCATCTGTCACACATGAGTTTCTGTTGTCGTTCACATAGAAGGGATGAAGTGTAGGTTGGGGATTCACTGCCTGAGGAAGCTGGGATTGGGGTAAAAAGAAAAAGACGAGAGTGGCAGTGACAACACCAGGTGAAGTGATGGGTGACGTGTAAGACAGTATTTGAGCAGCGGATGTTGTGAAAGTTAAGAGCTAAACTCTTTATTCACACACAATTATCTGAGATCTGTAAGAATTATAATATAGTAAATATTTTTGTAGTAAAAAGTATTGTAAATATATTTGCTATATACTGTATATACTGTATATTATACAGTAAATATATTGTATATTTAATGTCCTCCAAATCCATCAAATACTACAATGAAACTTGGTCTCATGAGGACCATCCCAGGAGAAGAAGACCAAGAGCTACCTCTGCTGCAGGGGAGAAGTTTATTAGAATTAGCAGCCTCAGAGACCACTAATATGCAGAACCTTGGATAGTGTTTGAATGTTTTGCTGGCTGCGCTTGGGATCATAATAATACCTCTTGAGATTTTTCAGATTTGTTGACTTTTGTTTCTTAAAGTAATGATGGACTGTCTTTTCTTTTAATTGTTTCTTGCTATAATACAGATTTGTACAGTAGTTGTAGTAGCACTAATAGGACACACCCTTCCTCTGCACAAGACAGATGATGGTGTGGAGCACATTCAGAAGTCAAAAAATGGCACAAATTCACTCTTGACAAGGCACATTAGTGAATTACAAAACATTCTAGATGACTACTTTGCAAATCTTATGAGACAATGGCATACTGTAAGTGTGCAAAAGTCAACTTTATGGACAGGATCCTCTTCCTGGCTGTGTTTACATTCAGGTTTTGGTGTAAATAAATAACATAACTACTGTGAAGCAAATCCACAAAGACACTACGTTAAGCACTACCATGTAGTGAATAGGAGCAGTACCCACTTGCCATAATACCAATTTGTACAGTAGCTGTAGTAGCACTAATAGGACTACTGACACTGTACCCACCTGCACCCCAATGAGACAACTGAATGTCTAAAGCACATTAAAAAGGCAACAAATGGTGCAAATGATTTCTGGACAGGGTGCGCCTGTTAACTCACAGGTGTCAAACTCGTGCCATGGAGGCCGAGACCATGCAGGTTTTCTCTCCAACCAGTCATTAAGCAGGTGATTTCACTGATTAGCTCCTCCCCTCAGTTTGAAGGATGCTGATCAGTGAAATCACCTGCTTTAGTGAC
>JAQQAE010016079.1:0-11867 GCA_029823295.1 Pseudamia nigra
CCCCACGACCGCTGGGATAGGATCCCCCACCCCCCCCCCCCCCCGACCCCTGTGAGGATTAAAGGGTAGAAAATGGATGGATTTATACAATAACGACCTGGATATTTCCTCAAGGGCAAATTCATTTAGACTTTATTTTGTTTTATTGTGCAAAATGAAATTGTATAAAAACTGCACTTCACCAACGTTGTTGCCTCCTTTAAATGTGACAAATTGATTTATTGGCGAGAGAACAATAAAGTGTCACCTTCATCACGTTAAAAACGTAACGTTATGTTACTGTCATAATAGAAACATGATTAATGCTGATATTTATTTATGTATATTTTATAATGTTTTACTTATTAAAATGTTTGGATTTTATTATATTAGTGTCATGTGAAGCTATCATTACGTGACATTTTTATCAAGGAAAAAGTGATAAAATCTCTGTTACCTTTTACCCACCTCGCTGCCAACTTCTTTAGTATTTATTGCTTGAAAGTCAATTTAAATGTAAAAGTATAAGTCTTTAAACATTTTGAAACAAGTTTCATTAGTTACTAGTGAAGACAGTGAACCAAGTGCAAAAAAGCAAAAACATCTCAAAAACATCTGAGCAGAACATTACAGAGGTTCTATTAAGTTCTACAAAGCAGGTTTGATTTCCTTTTAGTTATACAAGTTTAAATTGGAGAAAAAAATACATTTTAGTCTAAATAAGTGGATGGATGGATAAGTAATTTTAGGCCGGCTGCACAAAGAAATGTGACTGGTCTCCACTCAACTCTGAGTTGAGTGGGGATCAGTCGTGATTGAGGGAACCTCGCACACAGCTGCAGATTTACACCACGACTCACGCACGGGAACTGGCGCCATCTATTGACAGTAAACAGTGATTGCGTTGTCACACACATGTCCACCAATCATAAACGTCGCAAAGTTGGAGTCGTGACGGCCGCACATTGTCGAGACTGAGTCCTGGCAATTCAACGTGCTGAATCGGCACGATTTCTGTCGGGACGTTGTCAAGACTGAAAAATCTGGGTCGGGAACCGCAGCACATCGAGCCGATTTTCAGTTACGTTGAGTTGAGATGAGTCGCGTTTCTCTGTGTACGGCCGGCCATTGTCGATTAAATCAGTCATAGATTTAGTCAACTAAAATTGCTTATTATTTTCGTTGACTAAAATTAAAACAAATCAGATGACTAAATCTTAACTACAACTGAGATTAATTTTAGTCAGAAGACTAAGACTAAATTAAAATTTCTTGTCAAAATGAACACTGGTGCAGTTGTTGCATCTGCATCCATAGAGAGACAGAGCTGCATAAGAGGCAACCGTTGATGAGCCAGAGTTTTGTGGTGAAGCTGCCAGGTGGCGAGCTGGCCGGGGGTAGCCAACCTAGCTCATTAGGCTGTGATTGTGTTAGCTCTGTTTGTCGAGCTTGTCCCGTGAAAGATATTGTGGGGCTGGCACTGTCCTAAGACTGTGGGTCATTGTTTATTTCCACATGGTGGTAGAATCATGATTGATAGGTTAATGCTAATCTGATCCGGGTCTGCTAGCTGTGCAGCACAAGATGACCAAGCTTTGCAGCTGTGACCCCCAAACTCTGGAACTCTTTCCCCATGAGCTCCAGATCTGTGGACTCCGTGGACACATCTTTTAAAACTTTCGTTTGGGTGACTTTAACTTTTTTGATTTTAGTTGTGATTTTATGTATGTTTTATTTTTACTGTGATTGCATTGTCTATTTAGTTGTAAAGCACATTGTGGTTTTAATTGTGAAAGGTGCTGCCTCCGCTGCAGAGGATAAGCTTCTTAGAATTACCAACCTTTTGCGGACACATTTAATATTCTTGAGATTTTTGGATTGACTGTCCTTCACTTCTTACCATTTCTTGTCATAACATGGACTTGTATAGTAGTTGTACAGTATGTGGCACTAACAGGGCTGGTTTCCATTAAACACACCACCATTCCTCTGCACAAAACTCATGTTTTAAAGCACATTAATGGGGTAATTATGGCACAAATTAACCCTTGAGACGGACTCTGAACAACCTAAAATATTAAACATGTTCTGGGTTGTTTTTAATACTTTTTTTTGTTCCATACATGTTCTTTTACAGCTTGGATGTCTTCAATGTTAATGTACTATATAATGTTGAAACTATAGAAAAAACACTCTAGGAGCAGGTGTGTCCAAACTATTGACAGATAGTTTATGTTCACATTTTCATTCATATTTCTTTACAGTGCTTTTTAAAAACTGTTGCATATGCAGTACTGTGTTGGCTGTTTTTGTATTGTGCTATGTTGTGTTTTGAACAACGTGTTTATTAATTTGTCAATATTTCTGACTGCATTTGAGGAAAGGGATTGTGTGGGAGTGGGTGAGTGAGTTGTCTGTCTAATTATGTAATTACTGTGATACTGTTGTATGTACTGAGTGTACTGTGCTGCATTTTTCAATGTTTTTTGTATCTATGTTTCAAGGACCCCATCAGAAATTTGATGACACATTTCAAAGAGAAGTCCTTCAATAAATTCAACATATGGTGCATAAAAGTGGTGCCTTTGCTTTTGGCATTATTAAATTGGCATTTTTGCACAGTGGACATAATTGAGAAAAGTGAACATTAATTGACTTTAAACCTTTGTGCAGCTCTTCAAGCACTCAAATCATATATCGAAAAATAATGTGCTGTGTTTACTGACCAGGTAAATTACTCTATTATTACACAAATTTGACTTCTGCTGACACAAATGTCTACGAAACCGTGCTTGAAATTGATGGACATATTGTTATTTAGCCTTCTGTTCTTGCTTTTCTGTTCTATTCTACACGAAATGCTCTGCCAGGAAAATCTAGCTCCCCCTCTCCAGCTCGCAGTCCCTCTGGATGCTGACAGCTGTCTGAATTACAAAGGTATCATTGTGAGTAATGAACCAACTGAAATCCCATCATATAGAACGGCTTCAAGTTACCCTGTGCAGTCCCCCTGAACCCCGAAATACAGCCTCTGAGTCTCACCAAATGAGTTTTTCATTTACTATTCACTAATCCGAATGAGGCACGTTACAGAAACAGGAGTGTTTTTGAAGAATTGCACTGCATTCAAATGTGGCTCTGCAATGCTTAAGCCCAACAAATCAACAATTCTGTTCCTCGCTTATTTGCATACAGTACTCATAGTATCTGTATGTGTGCTGCATGAAAGTACAAATTTCAAACTCAGTGTGATGCTCATGAAATTGTTTGGAAGTGAGCTTAAATTGGAGAAGATCCATGCTGTCACTTGTATCTTCTCTGAATATCTCCGAAGGAAAACAAGTTATAATTTAATGACCATCTCTTAGAACTTGCTCATGTGTTATGCAGAGGCATAAAACACCAAGTTTAGCGGAGCTGATTGGAGTCGTCAGAGTACGTGAATGATGTCTTGATAGAAAAGATTTTAATGGCTGTAATATGGTCCCAAAACCTGATCATTTTCAGTACATTGTATTTATAATGATGTTTGATTATGTAGCACAAAATGCATTGATCTCTGCTGTAGTCAGGGCATTGACTGACTCATTTTTCACTTCCTGCTAAGTACAATACAGCCCACAAACAACCATGGATTACAGGTATTACATCATTGGCAACATACAGTGATTTTATGTCACTCCTGCAAAACTAGCAATTATGGGTAAAAATGTAGGTGGTTCATTCACTCATAAGATATGGCAAGAAGCTGCTTATTAATGGCTAATAGGGCTGTAATTAGTGTTTGTAGAGGGATAATGGGGGGCTTGCTATGTCTCTTTTTTAGGACAGCTTGACACTCAGCTCTCACCAGTTGTTCCTACAAGACATGAGCATGCAACAGAATGCACACCCGAGGCAACGGCTTTGGCAGAACCTGGTGAGATCCTATATATCATCTGTGAGTCGGTGTCTGTCTACCCCAGCATGCAGACTGGACCCAGTGGACTGGGCAGAAGAAATCTGGAGGTGAAGAAAGTGGAGACAGCTGGCGTTGTGGAGTGCCAAGAGCACAAGAAGGTACAGAAGGCGTCATGGTCCTCTGCTGCAGCCAAAGAAGACTCTAATCATGACTAGTTTACATACCACTGGAAACTGACTTCCTAGGTTAAGTTCATAGGATTGTCCATGTGCAAAAACCCTCCCACTGTAAATAAATTCCTACACAGGTTTCTATGTGCAACAATTCACATCATCTTTCTCGCCATCGTCAAAATGCCCATTGGGAATTGTAGTTCCAATCCTGCACGTAGGTGGCTTGGCGATAAGAATAACACACTCTCTGACCCTTGGACAACAGTAGAGTTTAGCATTTTCCCAGGTGACTGACCATCCTGTTTAGGATAGCCCTGCTCCCTCAGATGAGGAGGAGACTAGAGAAGGTGTGTGTCCTAATACTCTGGCCAGTTTACCTTGACTGGCAGTGTTGCCCTCCACAACACAAAGAAAACCAAAAAGATGAACCTTGGAGCATGGAATCTCCAAACACTTCTATATGAGGAAACCTATCCTATACATTGCAGTTTATGGAGCCACTTTTATCCCCTCATGAGGGGGGGTGGCCATGTTGGTCTCGCGTATCATGCCTGGCTGAGCTGATCTACGAGGCCATGACATGATTGGTTCTCACTGTTGATGTCACTGCTTACACAAAGTCAAAATGGCTTGTTTTTCCTGTTGTCCATCCTGTTGAGGTGACCTAAGCACTGCACTCTGAACAAGTTCATATTTTCACAGCTTTAATTTTACACTCTAGTATTCATCTGATCCTTGAGACTCAAAAAGATGCAGTTTCACAGTTTGGGACCTTTAAAGTTCTCCTTATTGAGCTTGTTCACATGCACTGCTGTTTCAAAATGACCCTACAAGAAAATCTGAAAAGCAGTGTTGTTGTTGTTGTTGTTGTTGTTGTTGTTGTTGTTGTTGTTGTTGTTGTTGTTGTTGTTGTCACAGATTTTAAACTGTGAATAGTGTGTTGTGCAATGAAGCTTTTCCACTCCATTCGAGGAAGACGGAGGCTGGTGCTGCAACAACTGTGTCGAGCTGCGTCTTTACACCTCTTTAAAGAGGAAATCAAAGGCTGCAATTCAAGTGGCCTGGCACATATTCTAACAAACACTGTACGGCTGCCACCAGCTGAATGTTTATCAGGAGAAAAAATTAGGCAACATAAATTGATTTTAAACCGGTCATTTCCTTCTGGGCTTACCTGTGTTAAATAAAGGTGTGATGGATGGAGAGATCTGACTACAGGGCGACGCAGCCAATAAATGAAAACAGAAACGCCTCTAGAGTGTAAGGCCCCGCTAAGGCAAAGGGCTGGAACTGTGCAAGAAATAAAACAGAGCAAAACTACAATAAAGTTTGAATCCAATATCTTTGTCAACCTTTTCTTATGTCTCTTATATTTTAATCATTGTTTATTATCCTTCATTTTTTTGATTATTTTGCTTCATATTTTGTTTTTTCTTGCTTTTTCAAAACCTTGTTTAATTTTTGTTTCAGTTTGCCTCATTTTGCTTCCTTGGTTATTTTCTTCTCATTTTTTGTATTCTTTTCATTTGTTCACTTCCATTAATATTTTGTTCTTTTTGCTACATATTTTGTTCACATTTGTTCATTTTGTTTAATTAATGAATATTTTGTTTGTTCTGCATCATATTTGGTATGTGTTTGTATGTTTTTCTTCTTTGTGGCTTATTTTGTTCGATTCCGTGATTATTTTTGGGTCTTTGTTTCAATTTTCGTGATTTATTTTTGTTCATTTGTGGTAATATTCTTTATTATTTTGCTAATTTCTTTCATTTTGCTTAACGTTTTGTTCATGTTTATTCATTTTGTTTCTTAATTGGTTAATTTCTAAAAAAAAATGATCCGTGGAGCAGGGAATGTCCAAACACTCATGGAATGAAAGAAATGAGCAAAGTAATCAAGAAAAAAAAATCAGGAAAGTTGAAAAAAGCCCAAAATAATCATGTTGTTGAACAAAATGAGACGCATCAAGAAGAAACATGAACAAAATATGAAGTGAAATGGCAAAAATGAAAAGAAAAATCTGAATTGTATTAAATATGAACTAAAATTCAGGTTACTGGGCAGAAAAATCAATTTACTAAAAAAATACCAAAATAATCAGAAAAATACACAAAATAAGAAACTGAAGACACATGGGGAAAAGTGAGCAAAAAATAATAAAGAACCATCGCAAGTAAGACAAAAAATGAAAATATAATACAAACGCATACAAAATATAATGATGATTCACTTGTTGAGGTTTCCCTATCCATGTGTCTGTGACTGAAATTTTATTTTATTCACTTTTTTCCATCTTGCATCATATGTTCTTCATGTTTCTTATTTTGTTCAATTCCATGATTATTTTGAGTACTGTATTTCTTTTTCTTCAATTTCTCTGATTGCTTTTGGTTCATTTTCTTGATTTTTTTTTTCATTTTGCTCATTTCTTTAATTTTACTTCACATTTTCTTCATGTTTCTTCCTTTTGTTCCTTACTTTGTTCAATTTCATTATCATTTTGTTAATTTTTTTCCCAGTGTCTTGATTATTTTGTTTGTTGTTGTTTTGCTCATTTCTTCCTTTATAATTGTAATAATCTTTGTTAAAAATGATTGATCATTTTGCTCAATCACGTGATTGCTTTTCATCATTTTGTTATTTTTGGATAATTTCCTTGTTTTTTTGTTGTTTGGCTAAGGTCTTTCATTTGGTTTCATATTTTGTTCAATTCTGTAATGATTTAGTTCATTCTTTCTCAATTTTTCTGCAATATTCTTGATTACTTTGCTCATTTCTTTCATGTTGCTTCACATTTTGTTGAGTTTCCTTCATTTTGATTCATATTTTGTTCATGTGCCTTATCTTGGTTCAATTGCATAATTTTTGTCAGTTCATTTTTTTCTATTTTTTATTTTTAGTAATATTTTTCATTATTTTGCTCATATCTTTTATTTTGCTTCATATTTTTGTCATGTTCCTTATTTTATTCAAGTTCAGGATTTTATCGCTTGTTTTTTTCTAAATTTTCTAATTCTATTTTTTTTGTTTCATTTCCTTAATAAATCTTAAGGCTTCTCAATGATGCTGCTTTATTTTTTTCCTCATTTTTTTTTTCAATTCCATGATTATTTTGTTAATATTTTTTCCCATTTCCTCGATGTTTTTGCTCATTTATTGCTTGCCTTTATTCGTTTATACATTCATACTTTAAACACAGAAAGTGAAGTGTTTACCACAATTCTAAATTTCCATCGCCACCCACCTAAAATCTCCAAACATATTCTATTTTGTGGACAGCTCGTGCACAGGCTTGCTTTTAACTGTCTTATCTAAAGAGTTGTTTATTTATTCAAGAAGTGCACAAAGCCTGCAGTCATACAAAGCAGACGATAATGAGGAATTAACACTTTTTAAAAGCACTGACAGCATTGGCTTTTTTTTTTGTATAATTTTTGCTTCGAAATGTCACCTGGAGAGAAAACAAAGCAGTCGGAGTAACTATTTATTACACTAATGTGTTCTGAGTGTCTCACCGCTATCGCCCACAGCTATGTTCTTAGTCTTATGAGTCAAGAGGAGGTAGGCTGCTGGAGTTCTTTTTCATTTTACTGTCCACAAAACAATTGCAAGCCAGTGCCAATAATCACAGACAATAGAGACGCTCCGGTTTTTAAGAGACTGACATTTCTTTATTTCTCTAGCTAAAGGATTCTAAAGCTTCACAGATTCAGCCGAGAGTGAAGATTTCGTTTGAGAGGGGCGTTAGTCAGGCATCCTTATGAAAAGAAAGCAGTGCACACACTTTTAGGTTCATACGTTTATGAAGGGTAAAAATGAATTTTAAAAAACAAGGAATAAGCTACAAAATGGGATCAAACTTCCATTACCAACTGACATATCTACATTTTTACTGTAAATATTTCACATAACATCTTGTCTTTTTACACGTTTTACTTGTTCAAAAGACACAGCGTAATAAGGTGTATGAAACTGAAAGCTGGACTTGAGAATTGACTGAATAAAATGAACACAATAATTGACAAAAGTGAATAAAAGTTAGCAAAACACTCCATAAAATGATTGAAAATGAACTTACCCGAGTAAATGAACAAATATGTTCAAAATAATTAAAGCAATGGAGAAGACATTAACAAACCAATTCCATTCAAGGAAATGAATAAAAATGTACAAAAAAATAGTGAAATACTCAACAAAATGAATGAAAGCGACCAAACTGCTCATGGAAATGAACAAAACTGATCAACATAATCAAGAAATGAAGAAGACATTAACAACCCAATCAAGGAAATGAAAAAAATGTCTAAAAAATAGTGATGTACAAAAACAAAGGAACAAAAGATTTTAAAAATTATCAAGGAATTTTTAAAAATGCAGAAAATAAACAAGTAAGAAAATACCCTTCTAAAAAAATGAACAATATCAAACAACTTGAGTAAATGAAAAAAGAAAACCAAAATCAGTCACCAAAATAATTAAGGAAATGAAGAAAACAACAAAAATGCACAAAATGTACAAAAAAATCTGTCTGCCAATACTCTACCAGATGAACAAAAGTGATCAAAAATAATGAAAATAAATTTTAAAAATGAATAAAAATGAACAAAAGATTTACAAATTAATTAAGGCAATGAAAAAAAATTACAAAATCAACAAAAAATTACCTGACAAAATGAACCACAGAGATTGAACCACTCAAGGAAAACATGGTCAAAATAATCCACAAACACCAATTGACAAAACATACCAGGATAATTAAAAATATTGGAAAATTATTCTACAAAATGAACAGTAAGTAGCAAATAATCCACAAAACGAATGAAAGTGACCAAACTGATCAAGTAAATAAAGAGAAATTATCAAAATAATCAAAAAATGAACAAAAGAAATCCAGACAATGAACAAAGCTTTGTGAAATGCTACACAAAAGGAAGGAGAAAGAACAAATCACTCAAGTAAATAAACAAAAATTACCCCAGCAATGAACAGAACTGCTACCATATACTGTAGATCAAACAGAGTTGCATATCATCCAGATTTACAAGTTACTGGCAAGAAGAAACAAAAAGGAAAAAAAATACATGAATTTAATCTGTTTTAATGAGGGGACAAATGCACATTTGATAAATGCTGAGATGGATGAATTCCCCAAATCCCCCTGAAATCAACCCCCCGTGGATTCAGCTGACCTTACCACACACAGAGCACGCGCTCCTCTTCCTCTTCTACAAGGTCTTCAATCAAATAAGTTTGGTGCTTTTTGTAAAGTTATGTATCGTATCTATCAAGCCATCCTGTGAGAACGAGGCTGCATAGCACGGTATGCATTTTAAGCATATGTTAAAAAGCAAACGCAAATCCACATTACAATATAGCGCAATGCAGAATAATGTGTTCTTCGAGAGATATAGTCACCGCATCTCTCTAGCTCCCTAGGATATTATTTTTGTTGTTGTTTTGGGAAGGCTCATGTTTTGTTTTATTTGGATTAATGCTGAGCTATAATTCAGTTCAGGGGTGATGTGTCCCACTGGATGTAATCAAAGTGAGTGGCGCCGCATGCAACAAGAGCCACGCGACGTGCTACACTGTTTAGAGACAATATATTCAATCAAACCTCGATATTGTCCTCTGAAATGCCAGCAGAAAAATCAGAATTAAGTTAAGTAAGAAATTCAACACAGTGCAGATGCCACTGTGCAGCCTGGAGGACAATAGGAACATGTGTCACCTACACTGCCAGTCAAAAGTTTGGACACACTTGCTCTCTCAGTGGTTTTTATTTAGTTTTATATTTTCAACACTGAACATTAAAGGAGACATTTTTTTGCATTTTCTGGTCCAAGTTTCTGTGCCCTAAAGATGATGATATAAATGTGGTTTCTAGCGTCAAAATCTGTTTTTTGTTTTTTCTTTTCCCGTCTCCGAACTTCGGATGAAAAATCCTGTTTTGGACCCTCATTCTGATTGGTTGTTAGTAAGGTCAGACCAATCAGACTTCACAGGGTGTGTTTTATGCAAATGAGACAAGACACTAGTAGGGACTGGTGTGAAGTGAAGTATGCCGAGAGCTGACCTGAGTCCAGGTGGGCGGGGCCTAGGCCTCAGACTGAGGTGATTGACAGGAGATGTGAAGACAAACGGTGGGTTTTCAAGCAGATTCAGCTGAACGGATCAGAAAAGCTCTGTGCATTATTTGTCCCTAAACTGACTGTTTCAATACTGTAACATTATTTTAGGGCCCAAGAACATGTCTTATATTTAAAAAGCACAAAAACTTTTTATTTTTATTGATGTGTCTCCTAGAAGACTTAGATAGTCCAAAGTAGCCACATTTAGCTTTGATGACAACCTTACATACTCATGGTCATCAGATTCAGAATCAGAAATACTTCATTAATCCCGGAAGAAATTGTGTGGTCAAGTTACAGGGTAAAACAGTACCATTATATTCATTTAAAAAAATAGCTCTACCCCCAATTAGAAACAAGCACGGTGTACAATATGCACCAGACAAATATTATCAGTATAATTAGATATGTGAATACCTATTAGACCCTATAAAAAATGTACAGATGTTGAGACTGTGCAATATTGATTCATGAGGCAGTCACCTGGAATGGCTGTGAATTCAGAGGTGAACTCATTTGTGCTGTTAGTTGCCTTCTTAACGCTTTCTCCACCAGCATTGAGAAAAAAAAAGTTGCCAGCCACTGCCAGCATTTTTGATGATTTTTACTCATCTTTCAGAGCCAATAATAAATTATTCTTTGGGTGGAGAGGTAGTGTATGCATCAAAGGAAAGAACAGACCTTCACCTTTCATTAAAGTGACCAATTTTATTCTAGCTTCAATTGTCCTTATTTCCACACTTTTTTATATTGATCATTTCCATTAAACACAATTTCCAGCAAAAAATGAAGAAAAATGCATGTTTGCCCAGTATACATTGCAGTCCCTCCTTCTGGTCTCTGTCAGGTCAGCTTCTCTGTTGGTTTTTACATCTTAGAACAGATTATTTTTTCACAAGATGCACAAATTCGCCCCTATGGAAAACACGGATTGAAGGAAAATCTTGTCAATTGCAGGCAAGCGTTGTCTTAAAATGACAGAATATCTTGACAGTGGTGGGCAGTGAGTTAATGTGTTTTAGGCCGCAATTCAATTCAGTTGTATTTGTATAGCAGTAATCATAATCCAAGATTATCCCTAGGTGCTTCATACTTCAAGGTCAAAGCCTACAAGAGTAAACCTAGGGTAACCCGGGTGAGGGGGGTATCCTTTAATAGAAGAGAAGAATCTCCAGCAGAACCAGCAGCTCAGGGTAGGCGGCCAGCTGCCTCGACCGGTTGGGGTTAGTGGACAGAAGAGGCAAAAGAAAGGAATAGAGACAGAGCAACAAACAACACAAACACTGGACGAAATCCACAGTCACAAATGACACACAACCAGCAACCGCACATCACAGACAGTTGTCTTGTGCAGAGGAAGGGTGGGCACAGAGTCAATCACCTTTATTAGAGCAAAAAAAAAAAACTGTACAAACACATGTTCTAAGGCTGGTATTTCTGATGAACCCAAAGGTACAGTAGCTCTTGGTCCCTTTTACAGGGATGGTCATCATGAGAGCCAGTTTCATTTGACAACTGCAGGGGCACAAAAAGCTTTTTCAGATTGACGGACTTTCATTTCTCTTTACTTACTGTAACTGATTTTCACCATAATGTGGATTTGTACCAGGGACGTGTACAGATAGACCCCTGGTGGTGCTCAAGCACCTGCCCTTTTGCCATGAGTGCCCTTTTGGAAAATGT
>JAQQAE010016080.1:0-11867 GCA_029823295.1 Pseudamia nigra
GTGTGACTTGTGGTAGCACACCGCCATCTGGTGGGTGAATGCCGCAACTGCGGCTTATAATCCGGTGCGGCTTATGTGTGGAAAAAAATTTAAAATGTGACATTTTTGGACAGTGCGCCTTATAATCAGGTGCGGTTTATAGTGCGGAAATTACGGTAAATACTGTAAAATTCGGGGTGTAAACTGATACTTTTTCCTGCGGTTTGAACCCTGTGGCTTAAAGGCTGCTGCGGCCAATCTATGCCAATCTACAGCCAATCATAGCTAAGCAGCTTCAAGCCGCAAATAGAAACCAATGAAATTCGCGGTTATAGGTCACAGCGGACCAATGGAACTGCTCGAATTATGGTGAATCAAACGCATGCGCACTGAGTTCTTCAGTCATTTTGCGCTTCATGCACATACCCTCATTATGGAAAACACACAAAGAAATGCATATGATGCAGCTTTTCACTTAAAAGCGATCAATCTGGCTGTTGAAGAAGGAAATAGAGCTACAGCACATAAGTTTGGCATCATTGAATCCATGGTGTGACGTCGGAGAGGCAGCATGAAGAACCAACTCAGTGCAAAAAGACAACAAAATCCTTCAGAGGTATGAAAAGCAGATGACCCGAACTTGAAAATGTTCTTGAAGACTGGGTGAACACACAGAGAGCAGAGGACCGAGGTGTTTCCACTGTGTGGAAAACAAACTGAAAGCAAAAACAAGCACCACCCAAAAGAAGATGAAAGACTTTAGAGGTGAACCATCTTGATCTAAGATTGAACTGACCTGATGGATATAATTTAACCATTTTCATCAACTACCGGTTTAGAATATGTGACGCTGTTTCAAAGATTGTTTAGAAGTAGCACAAAGCTCAAAAGGTCACATCTCCAGTTGTTTTTAATAATTCATGCATGAAATGGTTAAATTATGCCATCAGGTCTTGTCAGTTTATTGAAATACAATCCTAATTATGCTTTAGTTACTGGTTAATAATGTACAAAAACAAAATTATCAGTCAGCCACGCAATTTAGAGTATTGTCTGCAATATAGAGGTATAAATGGCCAAAACCCTGTGTCTTTAATTTGTGTGAATAAATGCACTGCCCTACAAAGGCAAAGTGCAGTAACTCAGCACAGAGTGAAATAGAGAAAAATGTTTGAAAGGTTTGGTTTTGGCACATTTTAAAAAGCATTTTAATGAACTCACTTGCTTATCTTAATCATTTTTCGTCTTCTGTTGCTTATTTTTGTTCATTTTTCTTCTTTTTGAGATTCCAACCTTGTGTCCATATTGGGTACCAGGTGACAGTTTGAACATGAAGTGTGTAGACGTCTGCTCAGACCTGTTGGAAGAATTCAGTTCAACTGTAAATTAGTGGGGGGAGCTCCTTCAGCAAAGAACACAGACACCGGACAGCGCCGACGGACACTGGACCAGTCCATGACCAGGAACTCTGACCAAATTCTATCTGAATTTTTCCAGAGTTGGATTCAACAATGGTACATCACTTGTGAGAGAGACTGTATTTCAGTACTACCTTTGTATAGAGGATGAGTCACTGATGAGTGCATGTACAGCTACAATGACCTGGGTTACTTAATAAATAATAAAACATGAAAAGTTATGCATCTGCACCAATAGAATTGAAGAGTTTTGAGATGAGACTGAAAGAGAGCCAGTCAAACGTAAAACATTTCAAATTTAGCTGGAAATGGAGATGAAACATGACATTTGTTTGTTTCATGCAGCTGATTATCACAATGATCAAAATGTACTTGCATTTAGGTCAAGTAATGTCAGTAAGGTGAAAATGAAATATTTGTGACAGCCTAAATATGATCCTATTTTTTTGAACATTATAGTAAAATTAATCCACCAAGTACCTTTACCTTCAGCTGAGGTGATTGTTATAAAAATGTATAAATACGTGAAAAAGCAGCTCAAAACATTTTATCCATGCAAAACATTAAGCCAAAATAGACCAGGAATAAATTAAATGCATACATTAAAATGATATCAGGTCTGTGTGGGTTAAGATGGTTAAGCATTACAGATAATTACATATTCTATAACGCTGTATTTAACCATTTTAAGAAGTGGCATGCTCCCTGAGTAAACAAACCCAAATATTAGTTGCACAAACATCAGTACAAATATGTTAGTTTGTTGAAACTGATACCATAATAAGCCAGATGCTGTTTGTCTTTATAGAGCTCCCTGGGGCAAGGTTCATCTATTGTTTCCTGGTAAAATAACATTTTGCTGTAGCTAATAGTGGGTGTAATAGTTGAAAAAGCAATAGTTTAAATGTCCGGATTATTGTGACAGACGGTGGTCTCGGAGAATTCATGTGATTTCCATGTACAGTGGCCTAATCACACTGGACGTGTCATGTAGGTAGTGACAATCATTGTTTTTGTCAGATCTTTCATATTCACCGAATCTTCCTGGCTCTTTTACCTGAACAGAACCAGTGAGCTCTGAGGTGATGACAGTAGTGTATAGGTGTCGTCTGCATGCCTCGAGGCGTATCTGTTGTAAATATTGTGCCAAAGTTGAGGCAAGTTAGCCGCGACCCGAGGACAGCGGCAGGGCCTGGGTGGGAAAAGCACAATACAGAGGGGGCCCAGCAATGCCAGCTTCACTATGTGGGCCTGCAATGGCATGTGAAATGACAGGCTGTGTCACCAAAGGGCCTGGGGCCTTTTTCCCTTTGTGGCCTGTCAAAGCTCACCAACTAGTGGGCTCTCAGTTTGAAACAGACTGAGAGATGACATTTTCTAACTTCCTAAGGGATGGCAGAGGAGTTCAGTGTTTTTCCCTTACAGAAGGTGTTTCATCCTCGGCAGGACGAATGGAACAGTATCAAGAAAGAACCATTGTCTAGAATATGTTTGTCATGCATTCTCCAGCTTCGCAGTGAAAAAAGCTTATTGTGGTTAATAATCACCTGCTGAATTGCACACAAAAGGACAGCGCTAATTAATTAGTAAGATCATAAGAGTTAGACTGTCTTGCATCTGTTTTTGCGCTTAGAGGTCATCTATTCCCTCTTCTCCTTGACCCAAAGCAATCTGTCGCTGTGTATATGTTCATATTCATTACTATCCTTTCATGAGACATGGTGCTGGGTGTGTATATGTACAGTATATGGTGATGTATGCGGGGGCAGCACACCAGCGTGCATGTTTGTATGTCATACTAATGAAATAATAATATCTTCATTATGTTCAGGCAAAGAAGCAGATGTATGTCGACCCTTCCAGTGGGTACAAGGTGTTCACAGAGTATGCCCACCTTCAGCGAGGGAAGTGCTGTGGCAGCGCGTGCAGACATGTGAGTTTCTTCCTCTTGTTTGGTTTTTCCTCACAGTTTGGTTCATTATGCGTCTTCATTTGACCTCAGTTTTAAAGATTTGGACTGTTATATTCTGTCTTGTCCAAAACTATTTTGTTTTGTTGTGTTTAATTTAGGGCCCTGTTTTCCAACAATAAGTAGTTTATATTACAAATTAACATGTATTTTTTGTTTCCCTGAGCATTATGTAATAAACACTGTACAGTCTGGGCCTCTCTACTTAGGCTGCTGCCCCACGACCCTGACCTGGATAAGCAGAAGATGATAGATGGATGATTTTGTTTCACAAGTATACACTTTACATGAAAATATATGTGAACATTTGAACTGAGTCAGGTTAAAATCTAACCTTTAAATGTTTGATCAAATCATGGTTATGTACATTATTAGTCAAAAGTTTGGACACATTGTCCTGCAGTGTTTTATTTTTTATTTTCAATATTATCATGCAGAATGGTTTCCAATTCACTGATGTACAATGTCAAGAGTTAATTTGTGCCATTTCTTGCCTTATTAATGTGCTTTAGACCATCAGTTGTCTTGGGAAAAGGAAGGGTGGGTATAGAGTCAGTAGCCCTATGACTGCTGCTACAACTACTGTACAAATGTATATTAGAGCAAGAAAACAGTCCATCATTACTTTAAGAAATTAAGGTCATCAGCACAAAATGTGGCTACTTTGGACAATCTGAAATATAAAACATGTTCTGGGTTGTATATATAAAATAAAGATAAAAAGTACTGAAGCAGAAGGTGTGTCCAAAGGTTTAACTGGCAGTGTATAATCTGAATGTTTCTCAGCTAAAAATACTTTCTCAACTGTGTCTGTCAGAATAGTTCATATGTAACTATTAAATCATTTTTTATGTTTAGGTTTAGACAAAGAGTATTTAGTTACAACAAGGCAAAGATAGCCAGGGTTGTGTTTAATATGGAAAAAGTCTGCAAAGTTGTGACAAAACTAAAACTATAAGCATCAATATTTAATCCAACCACGATCCGGTGTCAGATTCTCAGATTTTGTGCTTCCCCCATCAACCCTTATCACCTCCTGCCTATTAAGTAAAGGCAAAGAAGTAGCAGAGCAACTAAAACACCATGACACTGATATAAATAGAAATGAAATGAACGAACTGATATGAGTATTTGGTTCACAATGGTTCATATTATATATAAACAGCTATAATCACTATTATGTGTTTGTGACTGGATGGAACATTCAGTGAGATTGTGAGAATTTGTCAGAGTAACGTGACAGTGTGTTTATGCAATAAATTGTAGGATATAACATCAGTCCAAGCATACTGCTGCCTTGGTGATGACATTCATACATGTCTGCATATGAGGGGGAGGATCATGACAGGTCAGCAGATGTGACCCAGACAAGCTGCACCACATGTGGATCAGTGTGACAGAAAACATTCTTTTTCCTCTAGTGGTTTAAAGTTTTGAGAAATTACCTGTAATGTAATTTATCAAACTTTGTAATATTTATGTGTTGATTACGTTTCTTCAGTCACACATAAAAAAATTAGTGAAAATTAGTGCTATGATATAAATTTGACCAAAATATGTTAACATTTTAGTCATATTCCACTGTGCCCCATGCAACTGATTTTAGAAAAAATATGAGTATATCTCAATGTCAAAACAATTATTTGTTTGGATTCTGCCATTAATTACACACACATGCCCTCTGTTGTTGAAAGTGAGAGTGTGCTGTACTTTTTTGTGTGCAATAGTAATACTAACATGGTCAGCCCCAGCACATTTCAACTTGTTCTTGTGTAAGGAAGAAAAAAAAGATGTCAATTCACTCTAAGTCTAGCCATATTAAGAGCTGCAGTGGTTCTGTCCAGCTTGTGAGAGAATAACTTAAAGAGCAATTTGAATCACATTCTCACTTTTATCATTTTGAATTCAACCTTAATCTCAAAGCCTTTGGCTTTTTTGTAAGGTACATTGACTGTGGTAGGTACACAGCGTACCTCTTGGCACGCATCCTGGATGCCAAGGCACAGCACCTCCCAATGCTGCACCACTTGGCATGTGTTCAGGTTGCCTTAAGGTGCGTCATTTCCCGATGCAGACAGTCCGTAACACAGATGGGTGGCATGGTGGTGTAGCATTTATGACTTATCACTGATTCTGTTTACATGTGCACTACTATTCCACAATTATTCAAAATATGGAAACATTCTGAATTTGATGGGTGTCATGCAAACTGCATAATCCAGCTGGATATTCAGAATTAGTTTTTTATCCAAATGGAGTGTTTTCTGAAGAAGACATGGGATATGCAGATATTGTATATTTGTGTATTTACAGGACTTTGTATATTTGCATATTGAGTGTATGCATGTCGGTGCCCTGACCAAATCACTAGGTAACCTCCACTGGCAACCCACTGCTCTTAATGTCACAGGATGGGTAGAATGCAGATGCTAAATTTCCCTATGAGAATCAGTAAAGTGAATATTATTATACTGAGGGCTGTGGTGGAGAGGTGCATACAGAAGATGTTGGATGACATCAGGGACAACCCAGACCATCCTCTTCACCTCCTTCCATCCCAACAGAGGAGCAGCTGCAGTGGACGACTGACATCCCTACACTGCAGGACTGGATAGTATAGGATATCCTTCATTCCCACTGCAACCAGACTGTTCACTACTGCAGCTGATGGAGACCGGGGACTGCGAAAATAGACGACATCTTACTGATTGGATGTGTCAAATGAATTTTCCCCAGAGGAGATTGATAAAGTTCATTCGCTTCAAATCAATTCAATTATAAGCAGCTTTATCAGATTTTGGCAAATTTTGGTTCAGGTTTGGGGAAAAGTGGTGGAGTGAGGGTTAAACAGGAAATGCAGAAAAACACGTGCCATGAAATGCACAACAATACATGGAGCAGGACACGGACCCAATCTCCTGTGTTTAAGTCCATGGGTTTTTTGGCTTCCCAGCCACCTCCTTCTAGGAATTGTTCCTACTTAATAATGTCTGGTGAATAATATTGCTCTCAGCATACAATAGTACCATAGATGGGTTACTGTATTTTTCGGACCATAAGGTGCACCGGATTATAAGGCGCAGCATCAATAAATTATCAATTTATGATCTTTCTCCATACATAAGGCGCACTGGATTATAAGGCACATTAAGCGACGCAAAAGTCAGATAAGTCAAACTGTATTCAGCTCATTCACAATAACTCTCAACATTGTTCAGTTGTAACACATAAAATGTAAAACAATACACTCACTTTTTCAGTTCATTCCTCTCCCACAAATCCATCAAATTTTTCATCTTCAGTGTCTGAGTTTAACAGTTGGGCGATTTCAGCATCAAACCCGGATCCTTCTCATTATTATCCGACTCAGTCTCATTGCTGTTACTTAGCTGTTCAGTGGTGATTCCGGCCTTCGTGAAAGCTCGGACCACACTTGAGACTGATACCTCCACAATCCATTGGCAAATAGTGGCGTAACTCGCCCAACGTTGCCGCCCTGTCTTGGTGAATATGTGTTCGCCTTCCGTCATCCAATGCTCCCACGCAGCTCACAATTTAACTTTGAATGACCTGTTGACACCAATGTCTAGTGGTTGGAGTTTTTTTGTTAATACACCCAGAATGATCGCAAGGTCCAAATTAATTTGCTTCACTTTTTCCCAGGTTCTACTGCGTGACTGATAGCCTTGAGTTTGAAATCTGCTTCGTAAGCATGTCTCTTAACACATAGTGCGTATCACTCCACGAAGCTCCTGGTTACCGTAATACTCCTACAAGCAGTGTGGCTTTGTAGCTTACCAAAGTTGTTCCAAAACATTTTGACAGATTGTGTACCACATAAAGGTTCGAGGTCAGTAAGCACAACCAGAATTAATACATAAGGCGCACCGGATTATAAAGCGCACTGTCGATTTTTGACTAAATTAAAGGATTTTAAGTGCGCCCTATAGTCCGAAAAATACGGTACACCGAAAGAAACTGTACACTCTGCGCATTGTGTACAACACCATGAAACACCTTGCACACATGCTGATACACCAAAAGCTTTGAGATTACAGCTAAATTCATGCACTGAGGATGTGACTAGGCTGCTGTTTCACATGTGATCTCTCTAATTATACCGCCTGTTTTCACATGCTTATACTTTTGCCAAATTTTCATAAAGTAAATCAAAGATATATGTGAAATTCATGTCACATTTGATTGTTATATACCGGTATGTGTTTTCCTAAACGGAGGTTTTTCCATTGTTGTGTCTTTGAGATTGAGCCCTACAGCTGTTTTTATTTGTTTTCTAGAGTGTCGGTATGAGATATTATTTTGGAATTACTGGGCAGAAATTATATAAGCACCGCATGACAGAATCATAGGATGGATTTTTACAGTAGCTGTAGATTAAAGTTCTCATGTGACCTGTTTACCTGGTACTTCCTGATACCACTGCTTTCTCTTCACAGTGTCCATATGGCCAAGTCAATGTGAAGGACCCTGCGATGAAGAAAAAGTTCAATTCTCTATTTTATATATAACCCTGTTCCAGTGATAAAATGTGGGATCCTCATTCAGAATGGAACCCATCACATGTTGCTTGACTTCTGCCTGTCGTTATTTGGATACTTTGAAAGTCATATTTTTTAGAATTGTACTAAATGATGAAATACGGGTAGTGTCTGTGCAATACCTACCTCCAGTGAATCACAACTATTCTTTGGATTATTTTCTTTCTTGTGAATTTGAAGTGAAAAAGGACGAAGGATTTGTTCACTACAACTTCATGTGGAATGATCATTTTTGTTTGCTTGTATTTTTAGGCATTTTTTAGACTCAGATGCCCAATGAAATGCCTTGAGCTCCATTTTTTGTTTTGTCTTTAAGAGTATTAAATATGTTGTGGTATTTTGTTATCTGATGCATTTACAAGGGTTGTGGGAGTATGGAGATGAAAACTGAAAGTGCATTTTAGATCTTCGCCCTCAAGATAAAGGGCATATAAGAGAAAGTAACTGCAGATAGTCAGATGAAGTCTTGTGCTCTTTTTGCTTTGCATCTCTTGTTATTTCTTCTCCCAAATGTACAACTGCATGAATATTATCATCATTTACACTCCACAAGTGCCTGACTGAACTGTCTACCTTTGACTGAAATACTGTGTTGTTAAAAATAGACAGGGGCCAAGGGTCAGCCCTCACACTTGGCTGCACTGCTTTTACACCACTTGATGGAATCAGGCTGTTAACAAACATGCCATGGACATCAACAGCGGCCCTCCCCACTGGACTCCCAGCTCAGCCTCCTGGCAACACTTGGCTACAACAGAGCTCCCTGCGGCTGCTCTCCTGAGCTGCAGCCTAATGAACTCCTGGGCCCTCTTATCCCCAGCATTGCAATAGATCAGCTCATGTGCACCAGCATAGGCCTACATAGCCTCACATGCATAGGCAGGCTATCACAGCACACTGTGGCTCCCAGTTGGCCAATATAGAATAAAGGTTGCACTAAATAACGCACTCTGTAGCCCACAGTAATAGTACAAGGTAAAGCCAGGCGCTGATACACCACTACCTGTGCGTGCAAGAGATGTTAAGATGTGCGACTTGATTTCTGAGTGCATGTGGGTAGGCAGCGCGATGCCTTCAGGCGCCGGCTCTGAACCTGCCACACACACTCGCCTGTCTCCGCCTGATTGGGCAAACAGCGTCAGGATGAGAGGATGTGTCTGCCGCGGAATTCTGTCGCAGCCGCCTACCGGCGCGGCCACAATTTTCCACGGCAGGTGGGTCCCAATGGCAAGTGCTTAGTGATCGGAGCAAAGCCCTGTGAGCGGCTACAAGGAGATTCATGATCCCAACAGTGCTGGGGAGGACAGGTTCTGGGGGACGCGTCGTCAGGCGGGATGAGAGGCGAATTTATTTGGTGTTATTCTAAACCGAGGCAGCGGAGCGTGCGGCAGCAACATTTCTACAGCGGGACGGTGAAGGTGTCACACTCATCAAGTACCTGGGCCCGCTTGCCTGCCGCGGCTCTGCGGGTTTTGCCTGGGGACTTGTCTGTCACATTAAAGTAGATGCATTGCCATTCAGGGCCTCGGCGGTCCCGCAGCCTGACCATGAAATAGGCCAACTTTCATGTCTGCCTCATTCCTCCACGTCTTCCACATCCAGTGATGGCACAGTTTGAAATGTTTTTTTTTTCCTCATCATGTTCTAGCCTATAGCAGTTGGTGACTTCGACACAAACAGCACAGCAATCCTTAGGACAGATTTATGGAGAAATTTACTGCAGAACACATGGAATACCTCTCCTCTCAACTGGCCAATGGTCAGAGTATTATTTACAAACTGCTCTTTCTCAAACATTCAACTACTGCTTCAAGGCTGAGTCACAGAGAATGAATTTACAAAGCAAAACATTTTGATCTGCGTCTTCTCCTTTTTACTCTTACTGTTTAGAATCTTTTATTAACAATAGATCATTGCATACATACATGTTGAGAATATTAATGATGGCCTTTTACGTTGGAAGGCCTTAACCAAGTAAAAATAAAATAATTTTACAGATTGTAGCTGCATTATGCAATAAATAAGAATGATGAAAAGTGAAGAAATTCAAAATTAAGCCTAAATATAAACAAATCTATGCACACATGCGACCCACAGAGGTGTCTGTGCAGATGTGTTCCCAAGTAACAACAGTCATGTGGTGTTTGTATCAGGCATTCTGGACTGAACATTTCTGACCTTCAGCTGCAGCATATGCTGCTCTGGAGCAGAGTGGCAGATACACGGTGTGTCTTTCTACAGGATGATGGCACTAGCCGCAGAGAAAGAGAGAGCTGTCCAGTTTGGAACTGTGACCAGACAGGCTCCTGTCACAACCAGCTGACAGGCCAAACACCCCATCTTCCCTCAGACCCCCCTCCCCCCCTTCTCAAACAGGCACCGCAGCCCTGCGGCCAATGGCCCCAACCACAGTCACTTACAGTGTCTCCATCACTGCTGGCCAGACCAGCCAGGAACTGACACAGGGTTGGCAGGAGAAAAAAAACCTTGAGTGTCACTCGTCTGATGGCTGAAAGGAACATCAGTCTCAGCAACTGGCCAAGCACTTCTTTGTACATTTGTGTGTGTGTGCATGGAGTTCATACGTGCATTTGTGTCTTGATATTCAAGCAGCATTTGAGCAGCCCCTGCATCAACGTCTGCTCGTTCTA
Organism: Pseudamia nigra; assembly: GCA_029823295.1. Taxonomy (NCBI): domain Eukaryota; kingdom Metazoa; phylum Chordata; class Actinopteri; order Kurtiformes; family Apogonidae; genus Pseudamia; species Pseudamia nigra. Next base: position 10,577 of record JAQQAE010016080.1, read on the forward strand.
CACAGTCAATGTCAGCTTGCCTCAGGGCAGCAGCCTCCTCAGTGGTCATATGGACAACCAGATCCCTGTGGTAGAATTAGTGATAAAAAAAACACAAACATGGTTGCTGAGTGACACTCAACACACCAGATTCCTTTGGACAGACAGGGCTGCAAATAGCACAGAGGCGCAGATTTTCTCCTTAGACCGCAACTGGTGGTCAGACTCATGCCAGGCCAAGTCGCAACATCCAGATGAGCCCTGATAAAAGTCAGGGCCAGTCACAGGCAACAAGGAAACTCTTTGGCCTTATATTCCTGCAGCCTCTCTTGTCTACAATTACATGACAAGTGATGTAAGCTTTTACTTTATTTAACCTTTAACTTGTTTCCCTCCCGAGTCTCTTTTTTCATCAATGACTGATTGAAGTGGAAAGAAAGAGCCTGTTTGACAACATGACACCTTATACAAGGGCCATGTAAACCAGTGTGTCTGCTCACAAACACTGCTTCGCCCTATAACGTCATATATAAAGAACATCCATCTATTATGTTTCCATGTCCTTTCTAGTGTGGCCAGATATGGACTAATATGCACACCATTCCCCAGGAGGATACTGTGTCCCCAGAGGAGATGGAGGGTGTGTGTAGAGGTGTCGGTGTGCTGTTGGAGCTGTTCTGGAGGCAGGGAGGGGAGGCAGGCAGCAGTTGGTGTGCAGAGAGCAGAGGCTCAGGCTGGCTAGTTAAGAGCTTCTCTCTCCTATCCTCCATCTGCCAGGGACCGGGGTTGTGATTTGAGCTCCAGCAGAGCAGAGCAGGGAGGAGATCGAAGGAGGGGTGGAGGGAGGTGGGGGGTGGTGAGAGGTAGTGAGCGGGTGAAGACGGAGGGAGGGGCAGTGTGGTTGGAAGAGACAGAAAAGAGAAAGTGGAAGAAGCGGGGAGTTGGAGGAGGAGAGGGGAAAAAGTGAGGGAGAGAGAAAATAAGGATGGAAATGAAAACCACGATACAAGGGGATTGAGACGCTTCAAAATCTATTAATAGGCTCAGTCTTCTCAAGCATGATTTTTCTAAATGACATTTAAATTCCAGCTATCAGCCACATAGCAGCATGTTGGCAAGATTTCATCCCTGATTTTACATTTTCATATTTTCCCTCTTCCAAAAATTATAATGCCATGTCCACTGTGTGTTTGTAAATATTTCCAGGATGTCTCACTATCCTTTCACCCACCCACCCATGTGACTGCATGGGATACATGTGACTGGGATCCAGCTTTACAGTGCTTTACTCCTCCCTCTGTTCCTCCTCCTC
>JAQQAE010016081.1:0-11867 GCA_029823295.1 Pseudamia nigra
ATCACCTGCTGAAGAGACTGGTTGGAAAGAAAATGTGCAGTGTCTCGGCCCTTTGTGGCGATGATTGGACACCCCTGACCTATGGCTTCTTTGTGTGAGACAGTTTTAACTTGTATTCGTGGATTGCAGAACAGAAATTGAGAGTGCGTTCTGGAAGTGTTCCTGAGCCCATGCAGTGATGTCCAGTAGAGAATCACGTCCGTTTTTAATGCAGTGCCGCCTGAGGGCTTATCCGGTTTTGACCTTTGACCTTCCTCCTGATTCTCTGAATCTTTTGACGATATTATACACTGTAGGTCTGGGCCAAGAAACATTTTTATGAAAACTTTCAACAATTTTTAGATGCAGTTTGCCACAGATTGGTGAACCTCTGTCCATCCTTACATCTGAGAGGCTCTGCTTCTCTAAAATGCTCCTTTTATACCCAGTCACATTACTGACCTGTTACCACTTAACCTAATTAGTGCCAAATGCTCCTGCAGTTGTTTTCTATCGGTGCCAATTACTTTTCCAGCCATTTGTTTCCCTTGTGCTAACTCTTTTGAGATGTGTTGGTGCCATCAAATTTAACATACGTTAATATTGTCCACAAAATGGTAAAATGTTTCAGCTTCAACATCTGATTGTTGATCCGGTTGTTTATGTTCTATTGGGAATAAAATGAGTTTATGAGACTTACAAATGACTGCATCCTGTTTTTACTTATAGCTTATTTACGGCCCAACTTTTTCAGACTTGGGGTTGTAACAAAAATGAATAGAATAACCAACAAATAAAAAAAAATAAAAGGGCACACAACAGAATTAGCAAAATTGATCAAATTAATCAAGCAAATAAACAAAATGCAACCAGTTGTAATGAGCAAATCCTGAACATATCATACTTTTTTTTCTTGATGTTTAACAGTAAACAGTGTTTATAATCATGTAAATCTGCATTTACCTGGTTCATTATTGAGGACAATTAACAAGACCTTTACATTATACTTACCTGAAGATCAATAACCTGTTAGGATGCAGCACGTGAGGCGGCAACAGATGAGTTCTTCTATGAGATATTTTTTACTCATACTTCAGTATTTATTTTTATGGGTACTTGTACTCGAGTCAGACTGATCATGAAGCAACAGTACTTTTACTCGAGTACCGTTTCTGTTGACTCTACCCATCTCTGGTGAGCGCGATTGCCCCTCCACGTGTGGCTGTGTGCACTTTTTTCCAGAGGCCGTCACTGCTTGCTGGGTAACTTACAGTGCCTGTGTGTGTGTGTTTAAGCTTTTGTTTAATTTCAACTTCCTGTTTTATTCTTGGCCTAATCCAAACGCAACACAGCTGTGCAGTCAGCCAGAGAAAGAGGGCTTGGGGGATGGGTTGCCAGGTCCTGGTGAGTGCAGCCATGCTCTACAACTACTACCAACAGATGGAAGGGAAATGGGGTTACCAGCTTGGGCTTATCTTGTCTTTGTAGGCCAGACTGACCCCCCCCCCCTTTATCCCCTCATTTGGTCATAATACTGTGCTTAAATCTCTGTATTTGGTGTTAGCTTTTTTTTCTTTCATGTATGTATGGGGTAACACCAGGCAGAGTGGAAGAAGCAGAGCACAAAGAGCCAGTAAACTGTAAATGCAGCCCACATATTATTTCCAGCAGTGGGTAGTACTGAAGTACATATACGCCTTCACATGTACATGACAAGTTTTTTTTTTTACTCTGTGGAATATTTTTTACTCTTACTCAGATACGTTTATGGTGAAGCAATGCACTTTTACTAAGTTACACATTCAGACTCGAGGAAAATCGACAAAATAATCACAAACTCGCAAAAATAATCAATAAAATATTAACAAAATGACAAGAACCAGATGATGCAATCAACAAAATAAAATTTTAAAAATTGTAACTGTCAAAAGAAAAACAAACAATAATACCCAGACTTTGTCATTGAGAGAATTAACAAAATGAGCATAAACTAGCAAAATAATCAACAAAATATCATCAGAACAACAAGATATAGACAGTGTAATGAACAAAATATCAATGAAATTAACAAATGAATCAATAAAATACTAACATAATGAAAGAAACTGAAAACAAGTTAAAATAAGCAAAATAATCCATAACATAACCAAATGAAGAAAAATAGCAAAATTATTTGCAAAATATCCACAAGGTAAACAAAATGAGCAAACGTAATAAAATGTTTTGTATAAAAGTTACAAAATAGAAAGAGTTCAACAATATCAACAGAACATATAACAATGGTAAAAATTATAATGAAATGACATGATAAAAAATAATCAGCAGAATATCATTAAAATAAACAAAAATGTGCAAAAAATAAAATGCTGAAAATATTCAAACAAATAAAAAGTAAATAATACCAATAAATAAAAAATTAAAAACGATGGCCAAAATATTCTTGAAAATTGGAAATCACACTTTTCAAATGACTTTGAAGGCCTTATATTGGTCAAATTAAATTCCAGAACCTGCAGACACCTTGTGATTACTGTTAATATTCTATTTTGTAGTGATTTAACACACAATGTACCCCATGAATCGGATGGTACCATAGATGAGCCACTCTCGAGGACACAGCGTTTTCTGTCTGCAGAGGTGAAGTCATTGATCTCATTTGGCAGTCGTACAACTCTTGACATGAAAGTCTGGCAACATCAAACTATTTTTTAAATAAACAAATAAGACTGGGAACAACTGCCAGAAACTAAAGTAGCACAGCCTTGAACAAATTCATATTCAAAGATTTAAAGTAAATATTCCTCCACTGAAGCATGTGTTTAAATCCCCAGCTTTGTCTCATCTCGCCGAGAGGTGCTGAAGCAGAAAAATCAAACTGAACTTAAGACGAGCCAGTGCTCAAAACATACAAATGAAGCCGTGTATTGATTAGATAAATATTTCAGAGGCCGCTGTGTCTGTGTGTGTGATGAGAAGGGCAATCAAAAGCAAGATGTGGATTCTTGAAGCTACTGAAGACGGCCTCTCCGTTCGCCTCTTCTTCGTCTTCTGTCTCGCCTGCCTGCGGAGAGCTGAGGCATCTCTCTGTGGTCTCTCACAACCCAGCACAGCACATTCATTATTCATCTACCCGAGTCTCTCTCCCTCCTTCTCGGCTCAGCCAATTACAGTCGGGCCCTTGCGACTGCTGCCTGTCTCATTCGTCGCTGCTCTCGTTGGCTTTGATGTCTCTATCAACGCCAAAGAGCCACGGTCTGAGTCTTAATAGAGCAGAAGGGGATTATGTGACTACCTGCCTCTGGGGGTGGAACACTTTTTATATAAAAATATATGTTTAATTCATACTTTATTTTATTATCAGGAGACTTCGGGCCATGCAAAGAGTGGCATCTGGGGTCTTGCCACTCCTCGACTCCTATCACAGTGACATGGTGCTTAATCCTGTTACGCTTTCATTTTGGGAGACTATGAGCTGTCTGCCCGAGGCCTAACACTACTCCCTCTTTTTGTGGCTATAGCCTTTCCTTCCTCTGCTCATTTCATCTGTAGCACACATTCATCAAGCATCAGGCCGCTCCACATGCGACATACAACACCAACGTTTTGGTATGAGGACTAATTTAATCTCATTTCAGATGCACCTTCTCCTTCAGTGGTTTTTCTTTCTTTTTCATTATTTTCAACATCGAAACTGTGAAAGACCACTTATGGAATTATACAGTAAACAAAGAAAAGTTTTAAACAACCCAGGCATGTTTCAGACTTCCCCAAGTGTAGGCGCCAAAACCACCAAACGCTACTGTGAAACTGCTCTCGTAGGCTCGTCCTGGGCCAGGAAGACCAAGAGCTACAGGTGTTGCAGTGGATACTTTTACGAGAATAGTCGGATGATGTTGTTGATTGCACTTTGAGACACATTCAAAGTTCTTCTTCCAAACGGACCATGTCTTAAAGTAATGATGGATTGTCTTGTCTCTTTAAGACTGTTACATGCCATAATTACCTGCGCCAGGGAGGTTATGTATTCATGTTGGTTTGTCCGTTTGTTAGCAGCAATTACACAAAAACTACTGGTATTTTGAAAAAGTTTCCATCAGATGTGATCGTTGGGCCAAAAATGAACCCATTAGATAGTGGAGGAGAGTGGTGCAATATTTTGCATACATTAGCAAAAATGTGGAAAAATGGCCCATCTCACAATTTTGTAGGAAGAGAAAAATTAATCCAGAATCCTCATCCTTGTCAGGATCACCTCCACTATCTAACAGAAGAGAATAAACTTTGTCCCTTACAGGAAATTCATTTGGTCAGCTCAATTCAATATTCATGAAAGATTATATAATGAAGATGTCTTCAGTCTGTCATCAGTTGTGGAGTTGAACAGTATGATGGGGATGTATGATCTCCTATAGCATTCAGTTCTGCAGCGTGGTGATGTCAGGCGTCCGCTGCAGCTGCTCCTCTGAGGTGAAGAACATGGTCTGGGTTGTCCATGATGTCCTCCAATTTCTTCCATGTGCACCTGTCCACCACCTCCCTCCAACCACTGATCCACCCTTTTTTAACTAGTTTTACCCCTGTCTGATGCTGCCTCCCCAGCAGACCACTGCATAAAAGAGTGCACTTACAACAACTGACCGTTAAAACATGTGCAGCGTCTTAGATCAGACACCAAAGGAATTGAGTCTGGGTTCATCCTTGGACTGAGGACTACTTCTGGTGAAAATTTAATCAAAATCTAGCCTGGAGCTTTTGTGTAATCTTGCTAAGAGGAAAACCAACATGAATACATAACCTCCTTGGATTGTCAAAAATATTGCACCACAACATTAAACTATCTACATATACACAATTAACAATGCTCGACAAGAAAGTTTGGGTGAACAACAGCCTTTGCAGAGGTATGTGCTGAGTGCCCTCAAGTAATGATTTGTACGGTAGCTGTAGGGACACTAATAGGGCTACGGACTCTGTACCCACCCTTCCTCCATGCCAGTTCGGGCTCCCAAACCTAATTTTGAACGAGCCAGTGCCTTCCCACCATAAAAAATTGGTTTTGAATCTGAAAATTCATTCTCAGCTCAAACCAAAAAAGTTGGTTCTTCCTCATGAACTGTTACATCAGTGGGCATATCGATCTCAATAGTATCAATACAAAGGTGAGTATATCGGATCGATACTAGCGTGATGAGATCAATACTTTTGTTGCAGTTTCTCTTCTATACGTCCAGCAAATTACTCGACTTTCCTAATAAGAGTTCATGCGAGCGCAGCTTCTCTCCAACTCTGTATGTGCAAAGAGCACACCCTCCTCCTCCTGCTCCTCCTCCTCCCAGCTCTGCAGGAGAGTCAGAGAGCACAGAGTGGCCCGTGATGGCAGAGAGAAAGAAGCGCTGTGTGGACATTATTCTCTGCAGCTGATCGGGACACTGCCACATGTGATGTGTGCAGGAAAGTTATCCACCACTGTGGTAACACAAGCAATTTATTTAAAACACATAAAAGCAGTTCACCCTCAAGAAAACTCAGAGCTGCAAAACAAGTTGAGGAAGGAGGAGGGCAGGGATCCCCAAACCAAACCCCCCACACAGGTCTCTGGCAGGGCCAAAAACACAGGCATATCCAGGTAACCTCCAGCATCAAGTAATGTTTTTCACAGTGTAACTGGTGATCAGAGATGCAATTTTAACAGACCAATTAAACTATTATCATATATTCAGCCAACTGAAAAAACTGGCTGAATATATGTTTCACTGGAACTCAAAAATATACACTTCTATAGAGATATGTACTTCAAACCTGAAATATGAATATGGCTGAATATGATAACCCCTTTTGTGTGAACTACTGAAGGAAATATAGTGTTCCTGTTTAGGCTACATGCAGATTATAGTTACAGACTTGTGTTTTATACTGTTGTAGTTACGTAATAAAATTTTATTTGCCTCAAATCTCTGTCCGATGTTTCATTATAAATCAACTAAAGTCAAAAATCACAAAATTATTCAATGACATTTCAAGTCAAAAGCATTGGTGATACTAGCCATGTATTTAATTGGTATCAGATCAATACCAAAATTCCCAGAATCACCTGCTCCTAATAGTAGGTCGTGAAACTGAGCAGTGAGTGCGAGTAATGTCCTCCCACTCTGGGTCTGCTTAAACTGCTGTGAACGTGGTCTGGTTCACCACAAAGCACCAAGGTTCTGAGACTCCAGAAAGGAGCCAGAGCCAGGTCTTTCTGAAAGCACTCGGAAGGCGGCAAGAAATTGCACAAATGAACTCCTAACAAGGCACACCTGTGAACTGAAAACACTTCCAGGTGAACCTTGTGAATCTGATGAGAGAATGCAAAGCTGTCATCAAATCTAAATGTGACAGCTTTGGACAATCCAAAATATGTTCTAGGTTGTTTAATGCTTCCCATGTCTACTACATAATTCCATACATGTTCTTTCACTGTTTGGATGTCTTCTGTATTAATGCACAATGTTGACAATGCTAAAAATTAAAGAAAAACCACTGAAGTCTGAACTTTGACTGGTAGTATATTGGTCAGATCACCCCTTTTACTTTCTGAAATGTGACAGTGAAATCCACTGATGCAGGTGACAATTTGAAGAAACAAATTTAAGCCATCTTACTAGAAAAGCCTCATTTTTGACATTTTCTTCTATTGTGTTTTATACTGCATATTGTTTAATATATTCCATAAAAATCCAGATCAAAATATGGGCATTTATACCTGTAAAAGCAACCACATAAAACTTACCCATTAGAAATTATCCAATTTTAGGCACATTGCAAGTTTTAGACAACAGCATTTGTTTGTATGTTACCTCAATATGTCCACTTACAATAAAAAAAAAAAAAAAAAAAAAATTAAGCAAGCTAATATTGTTCCAAAGCCCACTTTCACTTTACACTGATTTGCACTTACACCACATAGAGCAACCAGTATTCTTTAAAAAAAAAAAAAAATAAACACTATCATGATGAAACCAGACCAAAACACGCCTGATGTTTAAACACACTCATGTTATGAGTTGAGATAATTAACACATCAACAGTGGACATCATTCTGAACAAGAAATGATGCCCGAATAAAATGTGACCTGTATTGAACTGTAAGGGTATACAGTACACCAAACCCAGTCAGTTCTAGTGTTAAAATGGAAGAGGGGTTTGTTTAACTTGTGACACAAGCTTTGGTCAATCATCTAGATATGAAAGACTATGTTGAGGAAAAAACCTTATGAAACATGCAGTGTGTCTAAAATTTTCAAGAACTGAGGAGCCTTTTTTGAAATGTGAAAATGCCATGTACTCTTATTTTCAGTAGGTCACTAAAGTTAACCAGCAAGCTGTCTACAAAGGGCCTCTGAACAGATTCCTTGTGACAAGTCACCAAATCACAACAGTAATGAAGTAGATGTTCAGCTGCTGGTCAAGTCTGTGTTATTTGTCTGGAGTGGCTCTTTGCCCCCAGTTGAACTTTAATAATAATTCTCCCATCACTTCCCTACCTCAGGTCCTACGCTATTTGCAGCTCTGACCTTTAAAAGCAAAACTTACTGTTAACACAGCTCCGACGGCTAAAGACATCCTGCTTTAACATTTTTCAGGCCACACAAGTGCACCTTATCCTCTGTCAGACTCACATATGCTCTACTGAAAGTGTGACCAAGAGATGCAATCACTTAAAGTCGGAGTCAACAGCAATAATGATGTCAAGATCATTTCAATTTCAAATCAAGTGTGCGGGCCTTGCCATTCAATGACAACTGCATATCACAATTTTCATTCTCATCCTGTCTGAATTTCATCAACTGCGAGCAATGAAGGGAGTATTACATAAACTTCTGATGTAATTTTTGAGCATGACTCAAAGCACTGGGGAACCCTACGCAGAAGACACATCTCAGAGCAGGTTTCTTTAAGAAAAGACAACATTGCATACATTTATTAGGGATGGACGCCAATTCCAATACATGCAAATCACCATTGTCCTTTAAATGTAGTGTTGACATTATTGCAAACACTTGTCTCCCTGCTGTTTTGTGTATTATATTTTTATTATCTTAGGATAAAAAAAACATTAACAATTACATGGGATGCCTTGTTCTGCATAATTTAACGTATACACAGTGGGAACAGGAATGGCAATGCTTTAGACATCATCACAGCCTCTTCATAACCCCGCCCACCCCCAACCCACTGCCCGCATGCAGTTTGCACTGCACAAAGGCCAAAAGTCACGTGAGACAGCCTGCAAAGAGCACAAGAAGCATTCACAGTAAAGGAGGATAGGAAGGATTTGGGGGGGGGGGCAGGGAGGGAGAGAGAGAGTAAAAGATGAGGAGACAGGGGAGGAGGAGGAGAAGAGAGGGAGTGAAACAAAGTGACTGCAGCACTGGCCTTGGTTTAGACAGGAGAAGGAGCAGCATAGTCCTAGTATATCATTCTAACTTCTCCCACACTTCAACTCCCGTCTCCTGATTGTGGTACTCTTTCCATTGTCTTTGACACAAAAAAGTTTGTTTATATATGCATGTATATATGTATATACATATACATATGTATATATATATAAACACATTTTTATAGCTACAGCACCTTTTCCCATGGGGCAACAGTGTCAATACCTTGCACATGGTACATGGCCGTGCCAAAGAAAAAAAAAAGAAAAATAAAAAAAATATATTGGTCAGGATATTTATCTTTTTTTTCCCCTAAAATTGGCATTTGACATGATGATATTCTATTGCCGACTGGAGGAGGGAAGGGACAAAGGTTCTTCTTTTGAGTTCATATTCAAGTTTTCTCCTTTTTTTCTGGTGTATAATTTCTTCTTTTCCTGTTTTTAAAAAGAGTTCACACTTTTGTGATTTGTGTGTGGTGCTCTTCATCAAAAGGTTCATTTTCCGGATCAGAGTCAGTGGTGTCAGAGTATCTGTAATGGTCTGGCTCATTGTCGCTAACGTCCGGGGTGACAGATGTCGAAGTGCTTGCCTCAGAATTCGAAGGCTCCTCCACGGTTTTTGTAAAATACAATTTCACCTGAAAGTGTAAATTGATACAAGCAGCTTCAGTCTGTGCAGGCAACCTGTTAAAATGATCACAAACCATATCTGTGATCTGTTCACACATGCAAACGTGAGCAATACAGGTGCAACACTGTGCTGTTCATTGTGAATTGTGCTGAAAAATAAAGTTTTGGGGCACCATTTCAAGCTAAATTTATGTTTCAAGTTTCCCTGATGAGCAGGAGACTTGGTGCTGATTTTCAAGTGCATATATGCAATTTAGTCAAATTTAATCAGAGGAATTTTATTTTTGATCTCGTAGAAGAGGAAATAATTGCCCAGTCAGAAATTAGTATGTAAAATATTTGCTTGAGAACATACTTGCAGGCTTCCCGTTTGTGACAGTCAAAAGGAGAACCTGCACTTTCTCCTTTCTGTCTGCATGTGTGTACAGAGTGTTCAATTTGCTCATTTCATCACCTTCCTTATACATAATCAAAATCTGCCATGCTTACCTTGAAGTTTGGTGAAAAGTAGCGGTTGGCTTTATCTTTATTAGCCTTGTCTAAGTCGTTCTTAGTGAGCGTCAGGATGAGGTAGTCCCTGTCGCATTCCCTGCTGCTGTCCATGCGCTCGGTGTTCTGCTGCTGGCCTAGGCCCGGTCCCGCCTGCTGGCTTGATAGACTGTCCATGTCGTTCCCCACCGTCCCGTTCTCCATCTTCTCCCCACTGTCCTCTGGTCCAGGGATGAAGAAGGTGTTCACCCAGAAGTGAAACATTTTGTCCTACAGAAAGGCAACACAACCAGGAAAGGTCCCATCTGTGTGACTTCAATAGATACAATACTATTTAAAAGAGCAGAAATCAGAGTGCAAAATAATGGACATCATTCATTACTTTAAATTCTACATGGACTGATACTTTAAAAAGGAGACATGTTTTCCCTATTATTTAAACAGGTACAGTGGCTCAACAAATAATCTTTATCAAAACTTGTCACTGAAAGGACAAAAAATGCTGACCCTTCACAGAAAACTGGATTTCAAACAAGCCATATGGATTCCTGGATATTTGTGATGTCACCACTGTAAATCAGCCAATCTTGACATCCTGGTATAATGAGCTGGTTTATACAATGGTATCCATGGCACATATAGGAAATAGGCATGGTCAGCAACAGCTTGTCTGCATTAAAAGCAACACGCATTCAATCAGTCCATTTGATACAGGGCAGAATACCAAGAGTTTACACACATGGAAGAATAAAAGACCTTGAGCTGAAATTTAAATTGGATGCTCTGGACATATGTATGAATTAATGTGTTAAAAGTGGGTACATCTTTAAGAAAAGAAAAAAAAAAACTAGTCTGCAGAGCTGACAATACAAACCCAGTGTTACATAATTATGAATAATAATTACACAAGAGACAAGGAACTGTGAATATTTAAGACACTAAAAACTAGTAAACAGAGTAAATTCTATTGTAAATCTCCAGAGTTGACGACGACCACTTTGTTCTGCCGTTCAGTCAAAACCTTATATTGTTCAGTTCATGAATTATTACCAATATGTTAGACAATGAAAAATATTCATATTTGTAAATAGAGATGCCAATAAACAGTGACAGTAAGAAAGTCATCCATCCAGCTCATTTCCTTAACATGTCTGTTATTGTGCACAATCTCAAACTTGACCAACCTTCTTCATCATCTTATTCTGCTTATGGAAGAACTCCACTTTGATGTCTCCGCAAACTGGAAGCGGCTGGGGGAATTCGAAAAACATGTGCTTGTCCTCACGCCGTGTGTGAGCAGGGTTCGACGTATGAATCTTCACTTTCAGCTGGTACACCACAAACTGGGGATCTGCAAACAGTGTCAGCGTCGAATGGAGCAAGTTTGTGAGGAAGAGGAGGAGGAAGGGACAGAAAACACGAGGAGAAGAGTGACACAGAAGCAGAGAGTGAAGTAAAGGAGAGCCAGACAGGAGACCAGTGTTACTACTGCGTGTGTGACAAAATCAACACCACCTCCTCTCCCCTTTTGAATATAGATGCAAAAAAATGACAAAACACTATTAAAATTAAGGAAGAGAAAGGGAAAGTTACAGACCACGTATGTGACACCCAAAGAGACCCAGAGCCAGAGACATAGGACCCTATTCTGACAGACAGTCATGGTTTGGTCTTAGACCAGTGCAACACATTGGAACTAAAATCATTTTTAAACCTTTTTGTGAGGGTGGTGTTGGGGATTACGTCATATGACTGTAAACTGCAAGGCTACCTCGGACTCTGCCTGCCTGGTGGATCTCTGGGGCCATATAAAAGCAAATAAGTGAAATAGTAATGGATGAAAGGCTCATTTACCCCAATGCCAATTCCCTTTCTTGAAGCCCTGAGGGGTCGGCTCGCTCCTGTTTTTAACGGTACTGTCCCCTTAGAGAGAAAGAAGGAGATTATCACAATCACGGCCTGGCTGGCCTGTCAGGGGCTTGAAAGCACAGCAGGCACAAATACAAAGATCTAAACAAATATGGACATCTACACAGTGTTCTAAAAAGACAACATATGTGGCTTTAAAGTGGAGGTGTGAACATTAACATGGGACCTGGTGTGTTGAGATACAGTGGTTCCTCGCGATATTGCGGTTCACCTTTTGCGGCCTCGCTGTTTCGCGGAATTTTTTTTGGTGCAATTTTCATGTATTTTTGTTACAGTGTATGAACGCACATTGTGTTCCATGTCCTGATTGGCTAAGGCCATTGTCAATCAATCTCCTCCGTGCTGTGTTTCCAGTACTGTACAGTACAGAATGCGTTCAGTTCACCAAACTTACACAAACGTTCGATCGCTAGCAGTG
>JAQQAE010016082.1:0-11867 GCA_029823295.1 Pseudamia nigra
GGCAGCCTTCAAACCTGAGACAACTGGAGCAGTTTGCTCATGAGGAGTGGAACAAAATACCCACTGAGAGGTGCAGACGTCTCATTGAAAGTTACAGAAATCGTTTGATTGCAGTGATTGCTTGAAGGTTGTGTAACAAAATATTAAATTAATGGTACCATCATTTTTGTCCAGGCCTGTTTCATGATTTTGTTTTTAAAAATAATTCTGTTTAACTACAATTCAAAAGCAATGTCTGATTTTCATTGGCTAATTTTTATAATTTTTTTAATTTATTATTACTTTTGTCAGATTCAAGTTATTTCTGTGACTATTGTGGGTTTTTCTGTCATTAACAGAGGGGTACCAACAATTTTGTCCACATCTGTGCTACTCCCATTAAGTCTCATTTAACACAACACGCAACACGGAGGTTATATATTTGTGTAAATATATGGCAGAATTTTCGGACTAATTATTAGTTTTATGTTCTCTCAATTCGTAATGTACTGAGCTGCACAAAGACTAGGTGCAAGGTCTATGACCGACTGTCCAAATACACCTATTATTTTTAGCTGCTATGGACAAAACATGAGATGAAGTGGAACTTCAACTGGACCTCTATAATAATTAATCATTGTCTAAGTCTGTATGTCTAACCTTTAAACAGCTGTGCCGATCACAGCAGTGCATATCAATGGTTCCGCAATGAACAGGAAACATTCAGAAGTAAGTAAGAAAATACGTACTAGTGGTTTAGACAACAGGCAACGTGCAGAATTGCAAACGTGGAGAAAGGTGCATAACGGGTAAAGCTGCATGGGTCAAGACACTGAAAATTTAGTTATTTTGCATTTTATTCTGCACAATACATCATGCAGTGAGTAAACAATTCAGCAAGAAAGACACATATTCAGTAGAGGCTTCTATTGATTGTTAGTTTGTCTATCAGCAACATTCGGCAAAATCTAATGATCCACTTTTCATTAAACTTGGTAGAAGGTGATGGAATAGTTTGTGCCATGGATGAACCCAGAACATGCTCTGAAAAAGGCAAACAGTGAGATTTTTTAGCACTTCTAAAAAAGATGAGGCATGAGATTAATGTACCTGTCTGCGGGGAATTCGCCTTCTTAAACACTGTCACCTTCCCACACAAGCCAACAGATAGCAATTACATAACCTCCTCAACAAACAGAAAGAACTAACCTGTCATTTACATTGGCAAATTATATCATCTGATTATTTCTAGGGTTGTTTTTAAATTAACTAGCAGCAGTCACGCATAATAGTTTCTCGTGTACTAGTTTTCACGGGACATTGGGTGGTACAGTTGTTCTTTGTTCAGGTTGGAGGGTCATCTTGAACTCAAACATTTCATACTTATAGTGCTGGGGCTTCAATGCGCAGTGAGGTTGTTTCAGTCTGTTTCTAGTGATTCTCTAGAGCCTGTCAGGACTAAAAGTGATCAGGTTGTTCACCATCAACCTGCAGGACTTTGTGTAAAATGTCTTGTTGCTGTTGTTAAGCCATGATGTTGAATGTAAAACAAAACTGCATTAAGTAGCACAGGGGGACGGTGACCATGTGACACTGCCGTGAGTCTGTGTCCTGGATGGGCGTGTAGGAGATGTAAGCTTCATATATCAACAAGTTGCAGCCAATGAATGTTCTGGATGTGTGGTTGCTGGTTGTGAAATGGTCATGTGACTTTGAGGTTCTGTTGGTATTTCTCTCCGTACAGTCATGAGGTTTCGGCTTTGAGTTGTGACGGGCCTAGAGACAATCTGGGATTAATGTTACTGCTGCTGTAACAGAGTTGAAAATGCACCTTAAGTATTGGTCTTATCAGTCATATTTTCCTTTATATTATTGTGAATTTTATCTATTTGAGTACTTTTATTTTGCCGGTACGTTGCCCACATCTGCTCTTCCCCTACCCAATAGGCTCCGGTAGCTCCTCCACTTCCCCCACAGTACTGCTACGCTTTGCTGGGGGCAAGTTATGTCTAAGATGTTGCTATCATTAAATGATTGTTTTGCTAGTCAGTTTTATCATTTTAGTTGTCATCTCGGTATGTAATGGTTCCTTGCTAATTTGACATGTTACTGTACTATATTTTTCATTGTTTATATCGTAAATAAGAGTTTTCTGGATGTTTCGGCACATCTTTGAAGTTCACTAGTCGCCATTTTAGAATAGCACAACAATATGAGCTCTGCGGTGACTCTAGCAGCTTGTGCCTTGTGTAACTTATATCTTTGTAAATGTAGGAGGCTGATGTGTAGGAGCGAGGTACAGAAGATGAGTGATGTGTTTTTGATTTATTTCTCCAACAGGTATGTCTGTTTTGGTCATTTTCCTCATTTGTAAAGCCGGCTGCACATAGAGAAATGCGACTGGTCCCAACTCAACTCTATGAGTTCAGTTGCCTCGTACATAACCGAACGCACCTCGCAGATTAACACCATAACTCACCCCTGGGAACTGGCGCCATCTATCGACAGTAAACATTGACTGAGTTGTGACACACATGTCCACCAGTGATAAAAGTCGCCAAGTCGAGTCGTGAGTCCTGGCGATTTAACATGTTGAATCAACACGATTTCTGTCATGACGACATTAAGAACGAAAAATCTGGGTCGGGAACCACCGCACATCAAGCCGATTTCCAGTTGAGTTGAGACGAGGCGAGTCGCGTTTCTCTATGTGTGGCCGGCTTAATGTGAGTCCGCTGGTCTGCTATTTCCATTTAATGTCCACTAGAGGGCGTATTTCACATATGTTTATATGGTTTAACACTGTTGTCATAGTAAAATGTTAATGTTTTTGTATTTGACTGTTCAGAGAAAAAGAGAAAATGTTTCCCATTTTGAAATTTAATTCTTGTGTAATGAAATACTCTTGTGGTTTGAATGTGCAGAAGTGGAAGTTGCATCCAGTGACTGTATGTGATTTATTTTATTGTGTATTATGTAATAGTTTTAGAACTCCCTTTCCCTGCACAGTACTGCTGTGCATTGCTGGGTGAGCCTGATGTGTAGGAGTAAGGTACAGAAGACGAGTGATGTGTATTTTCTTTATTTCTCCAACAGTAAAAATTGTGGGAAACAACAGTCTGGTGTCATCATGAGCCATGTGCCAGCTACACAGTTACACTGGTATACCGGATCGCAGCCGTTGTACTGGTGCTGAAGTAGGAAGCATCACATGGAATCGAATGGAAGGAAAGGCCATTAAATCCAAATAAGTCTTGTTCTAGTCATAACGCTGCCTTAAAAAACGGATCCCTGTAAGCTGGTCAAGTCATGTTGCTTGAGTGGAGCTTGTGTATATTCAAATAAAAAGTGTGTTGCTTGAGATTTGGTCAGGAATTTTGGACGAGGAAATACTTAATCCCCTGCCCTGTTTTGAAATTGACTGTGACATTGACCTTTTTCCTTCAAAGGTCAAAGCATAGTTGAAATCAGCATCATGAATATCCCAGCGATATATAACATTTTCAACCTGACTACTGTACATGGCTAGAAATGTACTGTATGTAGGTCAAAGTGCAATCATTTCAGACTCCAATCTTCAAGGTCAAAGTCAGGGTTAAGGTCATTTGACGAACAAAAGTGTCCTGGAGTCTAATCTATCACATGGAGCCTCTAGCTATAGTAGTTTGGGTACTATAGGTCAAAATAGGTTATTATTATTATTATTTATTTATTTTTAATTATTATCATCATCATCATTATTATTTATTAGTTTGGTTAGGTCAGAACCAGGCCCTTTCAAGACAAAGAGTAGAATGTTCAGATGGACATTTATTATTTGTATTATTCAAGAGTGTTGCTTGAGATTTGATAAGGAGTTTTGGCTGAGGAAATATTAAATTAATTCAAGAGAAAGTACTGTATATACATATCAATACAGGAATGTAGAAAAACAGTAAAATACAGAGTTACTGCAGGTACGAGGCTGGAGAATTAAAAAGGGAGAATGTTTGTCTCAGTGTGTGTTTGTTCATGTGCGTCCAAGACAGTACATGCACAGAGTAGAATTATTGAAGGATAAACTCACATTGTTCATGTACTCGCTCAACAAGTCTTGGAGGGCCTGTCGAACAGCATTGCACTCTGCCACAATACGCTCACGCCGGTCGTCACGTGTGCACGAAGAGTCAGCCATTAACGCTGCTCCACTGATGATGCTCTCCAAGCGTTCCTCCAGGGAGGGGCGGAAACGTGCCTCGCTGAATGTCAAGGGGTCCAAGATGATCTTGTTCTGTAAGACCAAAAGACATTTAAAAGGTCGGGACAATAGTACAGGACCAATCGCACTGAGGACTGACCAGTGGAGGATCAAACTGAGAAATTAAAAATATGATGGAATATGATGACAGCCTCATTAGAAGACTGTTGTAGTGTATTTTGTAACTGTATACTGGAAATAATGTGAGAAATGTTATATGTGATTATTGCAGGTAATGTTGCCACGGTGATTTAAGTCTACTTGCTTGTTGTCAAGAATAATACATATATTGCTGATTTAGAAATGGCATGTCAAACATAGAAACTAGTATAAAACTACAAAAAGAAATGTCTGTGAAGAGTCTCTTTCATCCAAGTCGTTGTATCCAAGGCGTGTGGTTTTCCTTCTGTCGACTGGACTAGAAATTAACTGAAGAAGCTTCCTGGATATGTAGCAAAATGTCTTCAGTCCAAGGAAAACCACACGCCTTGGATACAAAAAAAAAAAGAAATACAAGAACGTCAACAGTTTCTGCAAATTAGACTCTAACACTTCATAAATCTCAACCTTTAACTTGCAATTTGCTCTTCCTTTAGCGATCATATAATTGAGCAGGCTGATATTGCAGTTATGATGGCAATGCAATTAATTGTGCAGCCCTGGTGCACGTTGTTTCATTTCAAAAGCAGATACAATGCTCACAGACACAATTATGACACAGATTTCATGCAGCAATAAAGCGAAAACAGAACAAACTCAGATACTGTAAGGCTTGGAACAACTTAGTACTGCTAAAAAAGAGCTCTATAATAATGAATGAGTTTTCCAGCTGAGATAAAGAGAAAAAATGAAGTTAAACCTAAACAGTTTTCTAGATGAATACACCCTGTATTTTTTCACACATTATTACTGCGGCATGGAAGAGTTTCAAATATTTTTTTCCATGAGTTCACCTTTTGAGTTACACTGATTTTGGGAGCGCGACAGGAAAATTTCAGTAAAGTTTGTTTATAATTGTATTAAAATATATGCAAATTGTAGCTCTGACTAATGTTGACTCACTGCTGCAATACTCCGCTGAAGTGGGCATTTTTAGGTGTGCACAAAGAAGGTCAAACAGAGGGTAACTTTACTTGGAAAATGTAGAATGAAGTTAAAAATGATACTTTCACATTTTGTTTGAGTATGAAAGCACATACAGTTCTCCTTGTTGGCGTGGAAGATTCAGGGCTGGCTGTCGATGGCACTTTGTAACCAGAGTGAGGAAAAGATGACCTTTATGTGATCTCTATACCTTCTTTAACACCACAAATTCACATTGTGCTTTTTCATGGAGCTCTTAAGGACATTGTGATCCCGTCAGGATCTCATATCGTTAGATATAAACACAAAATTGATTTATTTTTATGGTATCTGCAGTGGAGATCGTGGTCTCTAAGTGTTACCACCATACAAACTGTAATATGCCTTTCACGGCAGTTTGTGGTCTTTTTAACAAGCAAGGTCATGCTGGACTCCAGGTCTAAACACAGCATCAAAATGCTTTATGCGCTTTGTAGCGTGGTCTGTATTTGAAAATACAAATAGCAGAGTGCACTACCTGTAGATTAGAAGAGGATGTGAGTTTAATATGTATTTTTTTTTTCTTTCTAAGGGAATTTCTCCTTCTGGTGAAGTGTTTCCCCAGATGTTTCTGACAAAATATTATTTAATTTATCTCTTTAACATTTTTTTATACCATGACAATAAAAGGCAATTCTTTTGTTTTGCCTCCTCTTGTTTTGTTATATTTGGAACAAATAATATCAGTGGAGACACTGATACATGAGGCAGAACAGTAACATGGTTCAGTTTGCTACTGTACCATCATGGTTTCATTACCTGTATGTCACCTTCCCCAATATTCATGGGGCCTTGTAACTCTGTCACTTTATAGTAAGGTTTTACACAAATAAGAGTCTTCTTGAGCCGTAACCAAAACTGTCTCTGAAGCTTTTAATTGCTTTAATTCATTCATCGTTAATCTGAGGGGAAACACTTCTGTAGCATACGCGATGACTCATGCAAGAGGCAGATAATAGTTTGGAGTAAAGGTGCAGCGTTTGTCTCTCCGTAGCCGGTCTAATCCCGGGGCAGAGTGACAGACTGTCAAACAATGCAAAACAACATATACGGTATGAGGGTGCAAGGACTGCAAAAGGCATAACCTACTTTTCATCCAGTGTTGGCATAAATGTGCCGTAAATAGACAAAAGATAGAGAAGCAGAAAGATTGAGGCCACAATAAAAAAACAACATGTAGAAAAATTGTGAAAAGAAACAGATAAATATAGAACAAAGTACATGTCTGAGGACCCAGCCAAGTGTATCCCAACAGAAGAGACGAGCAATTTGACTTCTATCTCTTTTGTCTCTCCTGATCTTAGCTTGAAGTTGGCAACAGACAGAAATGTTAATCCTGGTCCTATTGTGGGTCTAGGCTTGAACCTCTTAAACCTCTTAAACTCTTTTTTAGATATTTAATGTTGGTGTTGTATTTGCTGTGTGTAAATAGGAATTATTTCTCCTGTTTAATTTGATATGCAGCATGACTATATTTTTACTGTGATTGGTGCAATGTTTTGTACTTTTTGTTGCCAATTGCCCGGAGTCCCCTAGTTTGGGAACCTGAGGGTTTAAGAGGACCACAAGGTTTCTGTTTGTTCTTCATAGCAGCATGTACACATATGACCATATGACACATTCAGTTACCTTTACCAAGGAAGCTATGCTTTTGTTGGCGTTACCTTATTTGTTTATTTATTTAAATGTCTTTTTGTTTGTTCACAACATAACTTGAAATTATGAACAGATTTGGATGAGTGATCTGGATCAACATCTTAAAGGATTCTTCAGCACTGTGAGATAGGGCCAAATTCTACATTTGTCCTGGTGACGCCACAAATAACACAGAAAATTTTGCTAAAAAGCACAGGACAACACCATAAGAGATTATATTAAACCATAAAGTTTGATCCAGATATGGACAATATACCAGATGTAACTATCCAGAATGCTTATACTTATAGGGGTTGAGGAAAATGGCTACTGTAAAGTAGTAAATAAAGCTACAGACATAAGAAAATTGTGGTGGAAAGTCTGGTGATTCAGTATTTCAGATTTGACATATCTTCAAAATTTACAGAGCTAGAGCCAGAAAAAAAAACACCATTATGAAAAACCTCATTTATTTAACTAATCATAAAATAACATTAAAACTGACAAAACTGCATACTTTTATAATTTGTTTTTATCGTCATTTTCCACTGCGAAGCTGAACTGCCTTAGAGGAGGTCTGTGCTCTCTTAGTGCTTTCCTGTTTATTTTTATTTATTTATTTATTTAACGAGTAAATACTTTTATGAGTGTTTTTTTTTCCTTCACCTTTTGACTCTTTTTGAATATCTTGTTTTGTACCAAAGTCTTCTCATTACATCATAATTCTAACAGTATTTAATAAGACTTGATATTGTGGATGATATTTTTGATGATGAGCTGTTTTCTTTATGCTAAGAGTCCTAGATTTAACTCCGTACTAAAATAATTCAAGAAAGTTTCACTGTAGGGTTTAAACATTTAAACAATCATCTTAATTTTAGCATGTAGTAATTTAACACATGAAAGGAATGAAAGAAAATTACCCAGTGATATCATTCTCCTATCGAATGGCAACAAATCAGGACTTTAAAAAAGAAAATGAAAAATGAAACACTGACCTTAGGTAGCAAACAGTATGACACTGCAATAAACCTTTTTATTCACTTTGATTTATTAGTAAACACTGATGACCAATGACAATGCATGGTTGGTTGACTGTATGCAAATTATCATAAAAACATGTATCTCCTTATGGATAATTAGCAGATAAGAATATGATCTAACTGCTAATTTGCATGCAGTCCACCAGCTGTGTGACATCAGATGACCCCAATGTTGAACACATTTGTTGCAGTGAAATATTACATAACTCTGAAGTAAAACAAGTCACAATAACATTATTCACTGTGCCCTGTCTTCATTAAATATGTAGCAACTAGAAACCAGCTGAATGATAAAATTACACTAAATACAACACTAAATCCTAATTATAATATTTGGGCTTTATAATTAGCCAGGAAAGAGGGAAATAACATTCAAAAGGACAAAAGAAATGGTTGCATTATTTAAAATTTTTTATAATAGAATTACCCTCTGGGTGTTCAAAGCTTAAAAAAAAACCCTTGTTTCTTGTTCCGTGCTCTTTGTGCAGTAGCTATCCTTATGTTGACATCAGCATCAGAAATTAGAGCTTTAGGAAGGAACAAAGGAACCCGATGAAGCTCGATGCATGGGGGATATGAGCATGGAAGGATGCAAAGAAAAAAGTAACATGAAGGAAACTGAGAAAATTCCCCGCGGACTTAACTCCATTGTTATTCCACGCAGGATGTCAGGTTTCAATTATCAGTGGGAGTTGGGAATAGGCAGAGTAGAAAAGAGCAACGAGTGTGGGGTTGACAAAGGCTTGGAGGTTTTTAAGCTAATTGGTAGAAGCTGAAGTCGTCCTCCAAGGAGCTCACAAACGTCTGTGAAGGTGTTGGTCTCCTTCATGACTTCCATTATATTCAATTCATTTGCTCATACTCATTTATTTTAACATCATCATTCAGTACACACAAAAAATAATTAAACTGTTTGAAAGGGAGCTGAAAACCGTTTGAAGTAGAGTGATCCAATCCTGGAAAATTTCAAGCAACCGAATAAATCGCATGGTTCACTGTCCACGTGCAGTGTAGCTCCCCACTGTGTCTTTTTTTCTTGGGAGATGAATCAGATATTCACATTTTCTGAGCTAGGCGTTCCTATATTGTAAAACTAAAGCCACATTTAAATGATGTCCATCACATTTTTAGTCTCACCTTTTGCTTTACGTGGTTTCTGAGCAGAAATTAATGGTGCGCATGGATGGATTTTAATGCCACATTTCCAAATGATTAGATATCATACAAGGCTTAAATTTATTAGATCATCACACAGTGTAAGGTTTATGCCACAGCTGCCCTAAATTGTAATTACAATGTTTTTTTTTGTAATGGTTAATCCACCAGTATGCTCAAGTTATTTAATTGAAATGATATTTTTAACACTAACATATAATTATTGTTGTTATCCATCAATTTTAAATTCACTGTTTTACAAAAAAGCAGAAAAACACAGTAAAGTACATAATTATATTTTGATTAAGAGTTATTTACTTGCATTCCCGAAAAGAAAAAAAAAAAACTTTCTCAAATTTTGGTTAAAAATGTGAATACAGTTTGAAATTCGTCATCCCTGTTCTAAATCGTAAAATTTGAAGAACTGTGAAGAAAACAGTGTACAGTGGATGATCTTGGAGACAAACAGGACAGGTCTAATAAATGTGTTGAGCACTGTGTGCACATATAATAATTTTCTAGGGAAAATTTCCCTATGGCCGAAGAGGAAAGTTTTTTTTTTTTTTTTTTCCGTACTCTCAAAGAGCGTCTCTCTAAGTGAATGCACGGTTTGATTTCGAGCTTGTCAGGACCAGAGGCAAACATGTGTTTGCCCCACAAAGGGTGAGGTTATTGGTTTGACCCAGTGTAGGGGCATCAGCCAGTGAGACAGGGCACATGTCACAACTGCTAATGTCAAACGTGCCCTCTGGGACTTTGCGATATTTGACTGCAACTATTTTGTCTGAGGGAAGTTCCACAAAGTCTTGAGCAGACCACTGTATTGCCTCTATTTCAGGGTTCAAGGGCAGTTTGGTTGTGACTATTACTCTGTTTGACAAAGCTCTGCCCACACTGGCCCTGGAGGGGCATTAGCCATAGCCCACTCTGATTGATTAATCTAATGAGGAGTGCCTGACTCAGGGTTAGGTTTTGGCCCTTGATCATTGCAGTAACCAAAAAATCATTCAAAAGAACAATTTGTCGGCTGCCATACATTAGAAGTGTCTGTGTAGCAGAAATGATTAAATGAAAATAAACTAAATATCTACAAGTACTGTAAGTACTGTACATATGGGTCCATTTACATGTGATTACATAATCAGTTTACATTAAAAATGAGTACAATAAACTCAATCATTCTACAACTGTTGGCTCATTAATTGATGAAGATTTTAAGAACAGTGGTCAGGAACAGAAGACATTTTATAGTTTTATATATTATCCACTTCGTTTTCCGTCACCAACAGTAAGCAGATGTTACACTGTAAGAAATTGGTGACTATTTTTTGCATATATCAACACTAACACTAGAGGAAAAAAAACAAAAACACTATATTTACAGATAAAAACCACAGCACAGCATGGGATTACACTGAGGATACTGTTGTGCATGATATATTTTTCTCCCTGTGTATTTCAAGTGTCTGAAAATATTGGTTTTCACCCTGTCTAAATTCTGCAGCTTCACAGCTCAACCACTGTTTTCCCTCTGCAGAAGCATGCAGAAGTCCTCACACTCTCACAATCAGACAGCGGTCTGTGTTACCCACCCTTTGTATTTTTAGATCTAACACTGTCAAAGCCCTCTAACAAGGTGTGAAATAGGGCAAAGATCCAAGCACACTGATTCTATTCTGTCTTGTTATTTCTTTAATTTACTATCTTTTGAAAGTCAGCAAAAGTTTTCATCAGCCTACACACGTGCTGTGATTTTTGTCACTTATTATTTATAGTTGCACGGTATTGCTGTAAATTTTCATCCACCTGCTCTACCTCTTGGAGCGCGCTCAAAGGGGTCAGCTTTTACCATGTCGTTATGTGATGTAAAGTCAGCCAAACTGGATAGTGCTGAATCTTTTATACATAAAAAGTGCAGCAATGAGATCTTCACAGAACACCATTGTGGCAGTGCAGAATGTTTGATACAGCACAGCGGGGATTAAGTGAAGAATAAAACAATCAAAAACATGTTTGACAAAATGAAAAGCACGCACCTCACGGGTCAAATGATACAGAAAACCTGAAGCACGT
Source organism: Pseudamia nigra (assembly GCA_029823295.1). Taxonomy (NCBI): domain Eukaryota; kingdom Metazoa; phylum Chordata; class Actinopteri; order Kurtiformes; family Apogonidae; genus Pseudamia; species Pseudamia nigra. The sequence goes on from JAQQAE010016082.1 coordinate 11,245, forward strand.
GAACAGGAACAAATACACAAAGAGAAAGTTTTGTAAGTATCCTGAAACTGCATGGTATTATGTCGATTTTAGCAGTGTCACCATGATTTTCTTCACTGAGATGTGAGTAATCTGCTCCAAAAAAGGCATTTTTAAATTCAAATCATACATAAATTTGCTGTATTTTGTATAACATGAGATACTGTAACTGCTATACATGATATTATTATTAAAACGAACCTGCGACAAAATAAGTAATCGACTGAGTCCATTCGGTATCAGTTGATCACAAAGTGTACAAGTACAATTTATTTTTTACCTTTGGATTTATCTTATTTCTTACTTTTTTCATACAGGTGGTGCAAAGGTTTTCAGCAAATATATATTAATAGATTCAATGCATTCCGTAAAAGTGTTTACATGTAACCTCAAACTCATTCTTTAGTAAAATTTAAATCTCGCCCTGAAACACATCAAACCAGATGTGGAACTGAAAAGAAGCTGCTGTATTATTATTCATTATTCTGCATCAAACAAGTGCGAGTAGGACAACGATGCTCCTACTAGCTATCCATCCATCCATCCATCTTCTACCGCTTATCCGTGGGGTCGGGTCGCGGGGGCAGCAGCTTGAGCAGGGAGTC
>JAQQAE010016083.1:0-11867 GCA_029823295.1 Pseudamia nigra
AACGGATTAATTGGTTTTACATGTATTCCTATGGAAAAAGTCGCTTCGGATAACGACTGATTCGGATACAGACCGTGACACCGGAACGGATTAATGTTGTTATCCGAGGCACCGCTGTATATGTAAGATATGGGATAAATACAGCATCGTGCATTCATGCAAACCCCAGATACTACATCTAATCTCTGTATTTCTGAAACAGAACTTTGAATCTTATCAGCATTTTTAATTATGTGTGCATAAATAATTGTCTAATTTCCTCAACTGAACCTTTAACTGGAATAAAATGCAGATTTGACATTTCTCATGATAATTACCAACATTGACTGATAAGAAAACTGTTTATCATGAACATTTTTGGCCATGTCTTCCAACACCAAAGTGGACATAATCAAAACACACTTGCATGTACAAAGAGAATTTATAAAGATTCAAGAATTAAATAAACATGCCAAATAAATGTTCTTTGAAGCCGACTTTGAAGAATCAGAGTATGATAACAGTCAACATGCCAGCAGCAGGGATTAGTCAGTGAACGCAAAGCTCCCTATGCATCACATACCAATCCACAGCACAGGTGACTTGTCCAAAGGCGTACAGAGCTCAGTACAGCCGCAGTGCACAGCCTGCCTGTGTCCACACTGCTGTATCCCCTCTATCCTGCCTCCGTTTATTATCTCTCCAACAAGAGCTATGAGGAGCACCTTTAACTTCCAGATGAAATGATCAGAGACACCATCGATCACAGTCACAGCTCCTTGATTGGAGGAAACACCCATGACAAATCAATTACCAAAGCACAAATATGCTGGCAGTTAAAGGTCCCATAGCTTTGCACTTACTGTATGTCTGCACCAGTTACATGTGTCAATTAAATGCTTCTGTAAGAGTGGTGACAGAATAAAGTGTGTTGATTTAATGTTTTAATGTTTTCTTCTTAAGGACCCCTTTGTAACGCTACCACACACTGCAAAGTGTTACAACACAAAAGTCACTTCTTCAAACTAGTCAGCGTTTCTTTGACAGCAGTCTAATGTCTCACAGCTATTGACACATTCCAGATTTTCTTTGTTTGAAAGGTCTGTGATGCACTGTTGATCACCAAGTGCAATAGTCGGCAACCTGTGGCTATGAAGCCGCATGTGGCTTTGTCCCATAATGCATCACATTACAATCAACACAAATAAGGAAAAAATGAACTAAATAATAAACAAAAATGAAGACAAAGCTGAAGTTCTGAAAAAATACTACAAAATGACCACCATAATCAAGAAAATAAACAAGATTAAAACAACATAATAAACAATAATGAATAAAATCAACAATCGAGCAAAAATCAAGAAAATAAGCAACAATGGCATTAACAAAATGCACAGACTGAAGGCAAAACTGCACAAAATAATCCAGAAAATAAATGAAATGATTAGGAAAACTGACAAAATTGATGCAAATGGTAAATAAACTGAATGGAAAATGAACACAAATGAACAGAATAAACAACAAAGTGCACAAAAGTTAAAAGATTACAGGATAGCCCAGCCAATAAACCTAAACAAGAAAATAGGAAAGGAAGAAAAGGAAAAAATAGGCAAAATAATACACAACCTCCCACAAAACTTAAAATGTAAAAAATAATCGGAGAAATGAGTTATACAACAATAAGTAACATAATGATACATGAATGAATAAATGATCTGTGATTCACAGATTTATTTTTTTTCTGTTTTTGTGTTGTAAAAGTTGCAGAACCCTGACCTGGTTTCATTGTCAAAAAAACATTGTGACACAGGCAGATGTTGCTCACTTTTTGACTGGCTAGACTGCAGGTCATTCCCAAAGTCACCGGGGGGTCAGATTCTGCCACTGTCCAAACATATAACATAATATAAGGCACTTTTAGGGCCTGTAAGAAAAAAAAGTCAGCAATATTGTCCATTTGCTCAGCAGAGCCAGGCTAATTTTAGCTTGACTATGATTGGTTGCGTCTTTTAGAAATCTCTTCACTCATTGGTGTGGGGCTCAGGCATTTTAGCTCAACTATGATGACTATAATGCTGACTGGTTGTAACGTGTGATGTTTTACATTTAAAGGTCACATATCTTAACACTTAAACATACAGTACAGTATTTCGGTTTCATTTACATGTGACTATCAAATACTTCTGTGGTGGCGTTGACAAAATAAAGTGTGCTAATTTGATTTTTCCTTAGCTATTCAAGGATCCTTTTGTAACTCTGTGACACTAGCTCTAATTTCACAGATCAATTCCCTCACTTCTGATCAGAATTCTCTCTGACTGGCTGAACCACAGGTCATTCCCAAGATTACCTGGGATCATGTTCCAACACAAGGCTGCTGCAAACACAGAATGACATTTTTATGAACAATATTCTGAAACGAATAGGAATACTGGCTTGTGGGGGTGGGGCTACTTTGGGCTGAAGTGTGGGGTGGGGACTAATACCATTTAATGTCACGATAATTGGTTATAATTTGAAATTCAAAATAGCTTGTTTCTGTGTGGATTTCTCAGCACTGACAATATGGAGCAAGTTTGCATTTCCACAGCTTTTATTTCACACTACAGACTTTTTATGAAATTCAAAATCCAATAAAGAAGTGTTGTCACAGTATGGGACTTTTAACATTCTGCTGCATTCATGCACATGTTGTTTTATGACATTTTCTTTATTAGTTTGTGTGCTAGAGTGCTTTACGGAGCCATGTCATCTATTTTTTTCAGTTTCCACAATTTAAATCTTCTTTGCATGAATGCATGAAGATCAGCAGAATTTGGCTTTCAGAGATAATATGGACTAAATCCTCCTCGGTTCTTTCTCTCTGACTGCTTCATCGTTTCCATCTCTCTCCCTCTCTCTCTTTTCCCACCATCTGTTAACTTTTAGCATCAGTCCAGTTCCTTTCTTCTTTGTCCTTAAAACTGCATTCTTGCTTTATATTTACATGTGTTTTAACAGTGCGCAATGAAGAAAGAGACCAAAGACAAGAGTGCAATTTCACAATTAAAAGGGGGTCTCTTTACTTGATTTTGTCAAGTAAAGAGACAAAGGGAAACGCACACAAGAGGAAAACATTGACTATTGAAACCAATAATTGTCCTTCAAAAATATCTCAGCTACTTCCTTTCATTGTTTTTCTTTCATAATATTCACAACCTGTTTTATTCAGCATAGTGAGTCAATGCAACATACATATAGTAAGAACTATAGTAATTAAACAAATGTATAAGACATAAAGCTGACTCATGTTGACACCTTTTTTTTAATGTATTGAGAATCCATTATAGGATTCAATAGGAGTGCATGCATGGTTAAGGGGACATCCCAAAAAAGAGTGGTATGTTGTTATGATAGTGTGTTGTTATTACCCATTTGCTTGTTAGGTTTCTACAGTGAAGTAAGGCAGCTGTGAAGAGAGAATGGCAGGTACAGTGTGTCGGCCTTGTAAGGTATGTGAGTGGAAAAAAATCTTCTGTAGTCAGGCAGAAAAATGCAATTTACACCCAACAATAACAGACCTACATTCATTTTATCTACATTATTAGACAAAACCCTTGCGGACAAGTGGTAGAAGATGGATGGATGAATGGATGTATGGATGGACATTGTTGGATTCTTTGAGCATGAAAACAAACCCACAGCATTTGGAATCACATTCATATCATTATTAGTTCAGTTGTTATTCACAAAAATCAATATTTCCATAATAGCGGTTTTCCGGCCCACTCCCAAATCTAATCGATTGGTACTTATGCTATTTCCAACCTATCCTAAAATCTTATCAAAATCCGTTCGTGACTTTTTTGAGTTATGCTGTTAACAGACATACCAAGGCAAGTTATTTCTGGCCTTTTTTATTTATTGAGAGTGCAAATGAATTCAGACAGGACAGATTGGGAGAAAGAACAGGGGAGTGACAGAAAGCAAGGGGCCTTGGGCTGGAATCAAACTTGCTTCGTAAGGCCTGAGCCTATGTGGTACATGGTCGACCAGGTGAGTGACAAGGCTTCCAAAATTTTAATTTTTCACTGAGTTGCTGTGAAATAGCCCCCTTCTATTGTTATAATGTTTACTTCAAATAGCATACACACACAGGCACACTGCTTCATGTGAGTTTCAAATTAACTGAGGTGCATTTACTTCCCAGTTCAACAGAAAGGGTTACTTGCTGAAGGAACTAAATTAAACCTTGTGGATATTTTTGGGGGGGATAGACATCTGTCCAAAAATAAGAATTTAGAATGAAGTCATGATATATACAGTAATACAAAGAAGAACTCTTTGGCAGTCATGTGGTAATATAATGGTAGTATATTTAGTCAACTGATTACTAACCCACAATGCCAAACCACTGTAGTGTCTGCTGCAGTTCACCTCACTGGTAGTAAAATGTGCTTCCAGTGGTGATATTGTGTCTGCATGTACAGTACAGTATATGTATACATATGGTTGCAGCTCTGGATTTGACTGCATAAGTACATTTGTGAATTTCCCTCATATTGTCATAAAGGTTGGAGGACAAAGCGGAGAGAGAGACAGAGAGAGAGAGAGAGAGAGAGAGAGAACAGAGGGAGAAAGAGCTGCACCTACACCTGTCAAGTGACTCTCGAACAGATGGTCTAATCCAAATACAGCACCACAGGCGCCAAAGACAGCGGGATGACGCTGGGAGTGTGTGTATTCACATGCTTGTGTGCTTTTTGTGGAAACGTACTCATGGAAGAGGTTAGCGATGAGCTCAGAGGTGGAGTCCAGCCAGGAGTCCAGCGTCGGACAGCTGGGGGTGGGATCAAGTCCAGAGGTTCAACCCTTTCGGGTCTCCACATATGTCCACGTACTGATAGCACACCTCATTGTATGGAAAGCACACTCAACCCAAGGGGATGGAAAAGCAAACTGTGACCTACACTGAACCTGATTTTTAAGTAATTATCCAGTTCATTTGCATATAAATAATCTGACTAATGATTTCAAAAGTAACCAAAAGAAAGGTTTTTTTTAAATACCTGTAATGATGCTATTTTTATTTGAGGCAGGTCAGGTTGTTGAAACTGAGCTACCTGCTGAAAAACTGAAAACAAAAAAGTGTCAAAACACCAAAGACATTAAAGTACTAACATGTTGATTTTTAAGGACAGATGATCCCGGGGAAATTATAGCATCCAGGAGGGTATTTGCATAAAAAAAACACAACAACGACAAAGAATAGCAATTAATAGCTAATCATGATGAATAACTAACATGTAAACTCACTATAAACTGCAATGGAATGTTAAAATGCCAAAGAATAATGGCAATAATGCAATTTCACATGGCGCAAATTAAAGAAACTCAAAACCTAAGTAAAAATAGATAAAACTAGAATATGGAAATTATTTTTTGCAGTAAGCTCTGCTCATCACAAGGCAGCGGTAGTAAAAAAAAACAGCTAATTGATAGTTGTGGTTGTATTTGTTACTGCTGTTATTTAGGTTTTCCTATGTTAGACATGTTCAATAAGTACTATTTAGGTATTGCAATAGGTAATTAAGGTTAACTTTAGCCCCTATTTTTGCATTTACATTTTCACTATAAATTATTAAAATATAAAATAAAGAACCTATGTCTTATTTTTAGTTGACTGCCTTTGACCAACAATGTGCAGTTACATGTGTTATTTCTAAAAGTGCATCTATAAAGCTACTGGTACCTTATCGAAAGTGACAGCTTGTTTTACAGACTGTTGGATATGAGAAGAAAATTGTTTCCCTTCCATAGCTGAGACTAATATATTTACTGTCATTTTTTAAATGAATTTTACATGAGTGGATGGCATTCAGATGCATTAATGGTGACATTTCAAAGGGTTTATTCCCAATGACTGCACAGACATTTATAATAAGTGGTCAAATTGTTAAGTTGAAACATAAAACTGATCCCTTTATTCAGTCAGTGACAAAATCAGACAAGAATTCATTATGTTTTTTTCATTTGTATGTGATTTATAATTTCATTTATGTTGATGGGGGTCATTCTGGACAGATCTTATGTACAGTACTGTGCAAAAGTCTTGAGGCCATGTTGGGATTTTTTAAAAACCATACACAACATACATGCATTTCTCTATCATGACAAAACTAGAATACAGAGAAAATGCACACAAAATGCAAAGTTTCTTCACAATAAAGTTGCAAGTATTAAGTGTTGCCTCCCTTTGCACTTAAAATGTGAAAATATGAGATCTGGTGACTCAAACTAGGTTGTCAAATTCTTATTGTTTGTGATACTTTTGCTGTAAGAATGGATATGACACCAAATATGGATTTTTGCCTTTTAGTTCACATTTGTCATGTTTATACTGAGCACATATTTTCTCTATTTGTATTCACAAGCTTCCCAAAACAGCAACGCTAAAGGTGGGTATTTCCAAGTATTATCCCCATACTTATTTTAGGATAAAGGTTATTTGTTTTTGTGCATGTGTATGGTCATTATAAACTTGCTAACAAGATAAGACAAGACAATACAGCAAAACCAAGATGGCTGAGTTAGGCCAGGGTTAGGGTCAGATTTTTGCCTAGTACTGTAGAAGTAAATGCAACCAAAACAAAGAGATCACATTTGAATCATGATGTGTCACTGCTTTAGATCAACATCTAAACATCCAAACCAGATGTCACCTGGATTACAAGAATGCAGATAGAATACCAGGTGTAAACACAATTCATCTGGATCTTTATCTGGATAACGTGTCCACATACAGATTACATTGTTAATAACATGTGTAAATAGGTCCTTTGTTGATGAGGATTACAATTCAGGTCAGGATTATGATTCACAGTTTCCTCAGTACCATCTGAATGGTGATACTCAATGTTGCAGCATCCTTCTAACCAAGCTTGACTCCTATTACTGAACTCCTAGAAGTGATTCACACGGCAGCCATTCAGTGTCAAGTCCATGTCAGAACAAGTACCTGCAATGTTCAGTAATTTGTAATGGCTGTTGAAGTTGACAGTGCTTTAAATCCTGCGCAAATCTGCCACAGCTGCTGCTTTAGGCCAGGCACACTGTGACAGCCGTGGGTGAGCTGATACTCATGATCAGAGGCTAATCCTGCACTGAATTTACCCAAGACACTTTAATACTGCAGTATGAACAGCAGTGCTCAAAGCATGGGGAGAGGTTTTAGTAAAATAATAAGAAACAGGAATATTTGTGTGTATGGTATCATTTGTACATTGCTCTCTCCACAGGGTGATTGCTGTAATATCTTAACATGTATGATATACCATGTGGTTTTGCAGGTTATTATCTTCTACACAGTACTGTAGCTACATGCCTCAGATGGGGCACTAAAATGATGAGCTTCAGTAAAATATTTCTGACGGGAAAACACCCTACAAGTCAAAATCCTGCATTTAAAACATATTTGCGTAAAAGTAGTATGTAAGTAGTATCAGCAAAGTGTAGCTACAATTTGAAATGCCAAATTGGTGATTGTGCAGTGAAATGGTCCCTGATCAGTGTTTTATTGTAATGTTGTTTCTGGATTTATTTTGCTACTCTGTTAGAAATTCCATACAGTAACACTTAAATTTATATCTGTGCTGCTTATACAGTAAAAGTTAGAAATATTGTCAGTTACTCACGGAGGTGGACCTAACTTTATTTTCATTATTAATTGTAACTTCCAATGTTTTAAAATTTTGAATTTTTTTGTCCTTTGGGTGTGGGTCTCAGCTAAGATAACATCTGAATGCTGGGCCAGGGATGGACTGAACCTGCATCAGACGGTGCCACAGGAATCTCCTCTTCAACCAAAGGGAAGTTATGGAGGGTCATGGTGAAATGGATGCAGCCACATCTCGGCTGTTTCTGTAGCGCTGAGGCTTAATTTCTCCACTGAGATGTGTGTACTAAAGTTTAAGAAGTCAATTTTTTTAGAGCAAATAGTATTCTACCATATGACTACTCTTAAAAATACTTTTTAAAATAAACCGCTACATCTGATAACGTGTACATACTCAAATAAAGAGCAAGTACATATAATTTATAAGCTTTGAGTAAAGGTACTCATGTATATTCCATTTGTGCCTAAATTTCCAGCTATACATATTGAAAACTGATTTCGCCATTTTACTGAATAAGTCTGTGGTCTTTGTGGAATTACATCAATTAAAAATGTTTTATCCTTCTGAGTTCTTTCACACAGACCAGTGTGGTTTTCCTGCAGTCTTCCTCAGAGTGGTCATGTGATGTTGTGACCACTCAGAGGAAGACTGAAGGAAGTGAGAAGTCAAAACTGTCAGGTATGAGATAAACCACACTGGTATGTGTAAATGAACTTACCGGTATATAATAATAACATCAGAAGACCAAATGAACCTAATCGGATTACACCGACTCTCCTATTTAAAAGCTGCAATGAAGAAAAGCAAAGTTCAAGCCATTGGTCACCCATTTTGAAGAACAAAGTCTCTGGGATGCAGTCATTCAGGCCTTGCCCTTGTTTTCCCAAATTATTAATAAACCATTTAGTTTTTAATTTCAGATGCACACCCTGTTACTGAGGCTCCCATGTTCTTCTTAGAACATACACTGCTCCTGTACTTTTATCTTAGTGGGGTTTTTTGTATGCTTCCATCACTTTAGACATCCTGCTTATATGATAAGTCTCTAACCCAACAAAATACAAAACCCCAATAAAACCAAATCAGGCAATGATGCAGGATAGAAACATCTGATTACAGAGAGGTGGTGCTCCTAGTTTGCACACAACCTTTTGCCATTCTTTGATCATTTTTTTGCCAGTTGTTATTGATACAGCTGTGTTTCCCTCTGTCATTTTTCTCTGTCAGAATGAATGTCACCCGTTTGCCAAATTAGAATGACAAGCACGCGCAGCTTGGTTTTATGTAAATAAAAAGGACTCTCTTTGTCGCTGCTCCCTCCCTTCTCCTGCCTTTAACCTCCATCTCCATCTGTCTGTGCAAGAGAGTCTCCCACGTCTGCAGAAAACACCAGGTGGAACCCAACGGAGTCTATGGGTTTCTGATAAATGAGTTCAAAGAGGAACAGTTTATCTAGTTTTACTCTGTACTCTTTATCCTTGCCTCCCTTTCTTCCTCATTCATTTCCCAGCTCTCTGTGCAGTGTAGTATTCTCCATCTCATCAGATATTCAGAGTTCAGCCCAGGAGGTTTTTTCTAAATTCTGCTCAGACTCAGAAAAGTAAACAAAAAGAAAAAGAAATACACATAACCGGATGCTCCCTTGCTGTTGATTGTCTTTACTGGCATGGAGCTTGCCCAAAAGCAATCCAGACTGACAGTTTTAAGTGTCATCTGTCACTGAAAATTCACTATTATTGTGACAAATGTCTTTTTCGTATGATGCGAGAAAGCAGAAGTTTAATTCCCGGGACATGGTGACTTAAATGCATTTTGAGAGCATTTTTATTTCGTTCTTACATGATGTCTCTGTCTCAGCTTAGTCTTGTCGTGCATTAATGTTGGTCCTATACATACTGTAGATTTCAGTTTAGGTGGTAATGGCCGACATAGTACTAGGAAGCAATTAAATCACACAAATGCATTCAATTTAGTCTACAAATCAATTAATTATTTGTTGATGGATTCAAAAAGATCTGAGAAGGTCACTAATAGCTCTTTGACTTTGTGAACTTAATTGTAATGCATCTCAGACTTTTTAGTAAATTAAACAACTGGTCGATTTTGTCTCTTTTGGAGATTGATATTTATATGGAGAAAAGGTCTTCATGAGCTTCCCAGCATCATTAGCATCATTAGCATCATTGCAGGCATATTTATTTAGAACACATGCTTTAAATAGGATAACTACTGTCACATTCTCCTTAACATTTTAATAGCTTGGTATGCTTTGGTGTAATGCTGGTATAAAATCAGTTTGATAATCATTTGTCTTACAGTTTGAGACAAACTGTAGCATGACACAGTGATGGTCAGATACTAGCCCCATTTATATGACCTGGATTGATGGATTTGTTTGAGCTGCATTTGGCAAACAGAGGGAAATCTAGGACTCAGACAGCAATTTGGACACCTATAGCGCTCAACTCCTCTTTCTCCTGTTTATCCTAAGCTCCTTCTCCTCATTGAAGAGGAATTGCTTCCTCAACAAACACATATCAGAGCAAGATGAACATTGACAAAACTTTCTTTTTAAAACTAGCAGGTCAGTTTAATTAAACAAACAAAGCTAATAAACTAATTGCACTGGCTCCTCTGTGGCCGGTGTTGCGATGACTGTCAGCCAGCTGACACAAGCCTTGCCGCTTGTTGGTAGAATCATAACAGGACTGATGGATTTTTTTTTTTTTTTTGTATCAAGACAGGCTGTAGGTAATGCAGAAGGATCCATCCAAATGACTGTATTTACTGTATGTCCTACTACCAGAAAATACTGACAATCTCAACAAATGTGGCTAGATAAATGTCAAACGTTATGATGTTTGACTAAATTGATTTTATTTCGGTTGCCAAATAAAAACACATAATACCAAATTTCATGTTGTCCATATTCATATTGTTCAGAAAATTCTACACTGAATTGTTTTACTGTTGTGATGAAAGACTGTTAAGCACAGTTAGGCAGAATTATCTTGTGTCATTATTTAAACATGTATGTAGGACAAAATAATGATTTGTCAGACATGTACAGTATATAGTATCTTCAAAAATGACTAACGTGAATGAAAAAATGATCCTGAACATTTATGTGTAACTTTGCTTAGATTCTAGGTATTAAAACTCTTCACTCTTACTGTGATTTGGGTCACAACGGTTAGTTATTAAAAACTTGGTGCCCCAGGAAATAAAGTGTGGAAAACATCACTTTAGTGCACTGAGGTGATGAAATGCATTGATGTCAATGGTCATGCCACAATAATTTTGGTACAACTGTGTTACAGTCTATTGTTGACATGTTTTGGCTTTGAAGATTAACACACCCTCACTGTTGTTCAGGATGTCATGTATGGTGACAAAAGTGACAAGTCTACTGTAGTAGCCTCCTGAAAACAGTGTCTTTACACTCAAGACTTCAAGGCTCAAGCTAACCATCTTTCCTCGCTCTGTGTGATGTACAGACTGACAGAAAGTGAGGGAAAGTGTGTTTCAGGAAGCATCAAAAGGCAAGATGAAAGTACAGGCCGGATGGGACACACAAGATAGCAGGGATTGTTGGACCAATTTGTCTTTATTTCCCTGTGGTGTCAACAAAATAGACCATGCTGAAAGACTTCAGCCCTGTGAGCCATCATTATCCCTCCTGAAGGCCAGGACAGAAGCTTTCAGTGAAGCCTGTTCACTGTACTCTCCACTTTCACTGCTCTTCCCTGTGGATGCATACAAAGATGCACAGATGGCCTGTCTTTGAAGACAAGTGTGTAGAAAGAGACAGTAGGTGACATATGGACACATTTACAGTTACTGTAGGTGCCTGGTACAACTAAAACTGGAACACATGCTGTCAAAAAAGTTGGACTTAAATTTTGGGATGTAAGGTTGTATTGAGACTGATCCAAATGCAGCGTGGTCAGTTTAGATCTAAAAAATAAGGTGTCACTATAACTTAAGTAGTTTTCAAAAGTTAGAAGAGAGAAGATTCAGACCGCATTACCTGAAGCAGCAATTGTAAGTATGCAAGAACTTTATTTGAAGCCACCACACAGTCTGTGCAGAAGTAGACATAGCCCACTGACTTGTTAACCTTGTTTATTTTTCTCAGAACCACATTTGATGAAGAAAAAGGAGTTACATATATATATATATATAAATATATGTATGTGTGTATATATATATATACACACATACATATATAAA
>JAQQAE010016084.1:0-11866 GCA_029823295.1 Pseudamia nigra
CCCGAAACACCCGAGGACCCCAGGTTACATCACTGATGATGTGTTCAGGAGCATCCTAGAGATGTATTATAACAATCATTATTTAACTTAAAGACTGTTCACAGCTAAAAACACACCCAGTCCTTAAAATACTCAGTATAGCATCAGCTCCTGTGTACTGTATGTGTACTTTATGCGTACTTTATGTGTACTGTATGTGTACCGTGTTTCTCTGTCATAAAGGTAGCGGAAGATGCCTCAAATTATTTAGCAGTTGGCAAATTATGAACAGCATTATGTTTAGATTTTCATTTCACCAATGGCACTCAGTACATACTGTATTAAACGCAACATATTCAGTGTTCTTCAATTCCTCATTCTTCAGTGTCACTTTCAAAAATAGTAAATCTCATCACTTTATGCCTAAGGCTCACATTATGCATGGTGAGTTGTAATATGAGTAACTTGGTGCCCTGTTCTTACACTGGTAAACTGTGGTGTCTGTCCCTGTGGACTACTGTATATGGAATCATGTCTGTTGAATGATGCAAATCAAAAAAGATCTTCACTGAAGTCTTTCTTGTGCACCCGCACTGCAACGCATATGAGGATCACATGACTATTTAGCTTGTTTCTTCCTCTGTACAAATGTCTGCACATAACAGTGTCACAGAGTGCAAACACAAGTTGGCAAATATGCCATAAGTTTTGAAAACTGTTTTTTTTTTTTCATTTCTGAGCAGCTTCTTTAAAGCTCACTTTATCTGTAAGTTGATCCAGTCACTTGTGACTGTCAGATATTGGTGTGTCTTGTGGTTCTAGCCTCTCTGAATTCTCTGTAACAGAATTTTTACCAGTTACTAACAGTATTTTGACCAGACAACCCCATCATCTGCTGTATGCAAAAATATCTTATCCTGTTGTTTATAGTGGAACATAAAAACGCTGCTTTGAGTTGTTATGATAGGATGTATGTTGAATCATTCTATCTTCTGTAAGAAGATCATAGTCCTTAATTATCAAACACATGCAGACATCTACTTCTTGGGTTGTTATGTGTTGTTTAAATGATTGTAACTTGGTTTCGGAAAATAGAATGGCCTTCATAGCTGCTATTAGTCAATTTTATGCCTCCATTCATGAAAAAGTTTAGTTCAAGCGAAAAGTATGAAACCAGAACCATTCACCTTGAACTTGGCGTGTATTTTCTGGACCGAATTGGATTGAAAAGGCTCTCACTTTTCAGACGGTGTTCTTACAGCAGTATTTACCTCTGTTTGCTGCTCATTATGACTCATTATTACTCCATTAATAATCCAGCATAATCAACCAAACCTGTGGTATCAGTGTAAGACATGGCTTTGACTCTGTTGTTTTTTGCCCACACTGTAAATGTACTGTACTCTCAGTAATGCATAGCTTAACAGCTACAGTTCTTTGAGTGGATTAAGAGTGATTTTAATGCACTCTACATATGCCAGCTAAAGGACAAGTAAATAAGACAAAGTGCTGCTGTTTGTTCCATACATCTAAAACAATGAGGACAGGAAAATGCTGGTGCCTACTTGTACAGCTGTGATGTTTAACTGCAGAGATTTGACAGCCTGCATCCTCTTCTCCAGTTTCTCCTTCTTCTGCTTTTCCTTCTCAGCCTCTTGCTGATGCATCCTGCAGGAAACATTGACAAAGAGCAGCACAAATAATATTCACAAACTTTTTCATTTCGATTACTGGTTGGGTTTTTTACTAAGTAAGAAGGAAACTGTACACCTTGACTTTCTTTGCCATTTCTGTAGTGTTATGATGGTACGTCCATTATTTTTGCTTCTTTTTCTCATCATCTTATATCAACACAATGCTTTCTGCACTACAATACTGTACTGTTTACATAATGCTCATGTGAGTATGGTACCACAGCATGTTCCAACACTGCTTGTATGCAGACAGAGGGGGTTTTAATTAATCAAGCAAACTTGGGACACATCTAAGAAGTAATTGCCCCAACTTTCAAGGCTTTGTACGCTTCCATTGGTGCAGAACAGCTTTAAGTTGTTAACCCATGTCTTTTTTCCCCTTTTTGTATAATTCTGAAATCTATTTTTTATTCTGAGTAACCTTATCTTTTTTTAACCTCTGGCAGTTCCGCACTTATGTTTCTACCATTTCAAGCTTTTCAAGAATTTTGGAAATGCTTGAATTTCAACTAAAACTGGAAAAATGGGGGTGTTCTACAATTTTTGACCAGTATTGTAAATATTAACCATGATGAGCCTGCAGGCTTTATGTTGCAAATGCCAAACAGCATGGTAAGGTAACAAGCTTCTAAGAACCACATACAGAAATGATTTACTGGAGGTTTGTTACTATTTCAAGACCAAGAGGACGGGATTGTACCTACAGTTAAACAGATAATGCAACTAGTAATACTAGGTTTACCACAGTACACATGGATGTCTGGTTTAGATATTTAGTTTTTTAAGCATATTATTTGTAGTAGTCATAGTAGCAGTAGCATTATAATTTATCAGTGATGTGTTTTATTATTTTATTGCAATGTACTGTACATAAATCTCCCCAGGGTGACTGAGTAACTCAGTCTGTACTATCTGTTAGGAACCAAACTGATGAGGCTGTCCTCTTCGGATTGGCTGCTGGTTTGAGTTGTTGCTAGGCAAACAACATTGATCTCTGTGCTGACGAAAATAGACCTCTGTAATAGAATATAATTGAGACATCAGTGAGGCCTGATCATATGCAGTATGTTAGAAACACTGTGGGATCAACTGACTTCTCTTTTATGTTGTATTTTTCACAATTGCATTCTTTCCTTAGCATGATGCTTTGGGTTAAAATGTGGAAAAATTAAAAACACTGTTGTATTGATTCCATGTAGTGACCTTTGTTATATATCCAACCTTCTTCTCTGCAGATAGTTCAACACTGTATCCACACTGTCCTGTATTTACAGTATTATCACATGGTCCAATTTGTTACATTAACGTTTTGTACTGATATAAAGTGCTGTGAAAAAGTGCTAGCCCTCTTCCTGATTTGTTACTTTTTTGTATATTTGTCAAATGTTTCAGATCATCAAACCAAAAATGCTTGCCACCTATAAACCTAATAACTGGTTGGTCCATCTTTAGCAGCAACAACTGTAAAGAAGTACTTGTGATAACTGGCAATGCGTGTTTACAGCACTGTGGAGGAATTTTGGCCCACTCATCTTTGAAGAATTGTTGTAATTCAGCTACATTGCTTTTGAACATGAACCGCCCTTTTAAAGTCATGCCACAGCATCTCTCTCAGATTCGAGCCAGGACATTGACTAGGCCGCTCCAAAATCTTCATTTTGTTTTTCTTAAGCCATTTAGAGGTGGACTTGCTGGTGTGTTCTGGATCACTGATCTGCTACAGAACCCAAGTGCGCTTCAGCTTGAGGTCACCAACAGATGGCCAGACATTCCCCTTCAGACTTTTTTGGTAGACAGCAGAATTCATGGTTCCATTCACCACAGCATGTCTTCCCGGTCCTGAAGCAGCAACAAGCCCAGACTATCACACTACCACCACCATATTTTACTACGCCAGATGCAACAGTAACTTCCAAAAAGTTCAACTTTTGTGTCATCATTCCAAAGAGTATTTTCCCAAAATTTTGAGGATCATCAAGATGTTTTCTGACAAAACTGAGATGAGCTGTTTTGTTCTTTTTGGTCAGTAGTGGTTTTCATCTTGGAACTCTACCATGCAGGCCATTTTCACCCAGTCTCTTTGTTATGGTGGGGGCCTAAACACTGACCTTAACTGAGGCAAGTGAGGCCTCCAGTTCTTTGGATATTATTGTGAGGTCTTTTGTGACTTCTTGGGGTAATTATGGTAGGCCGGCCATTCCTGGGAAGGTTCAGCACTGTTCCATGTTTTTCCCATGGCTCTCACTGTGGATAGCTGGAGTCCCAAATTTTTAGAAATGGCTTTATAACCTTTTCCAGACAGATAGATTCAATTCAGTTCAATCAATTCAATTTTTATTTGTATAGCACCAATCAAAATTGCCGATTATCTCTAGGCGCTTCACAATTCGAGGCCGAGACCTCATGACTATACAGAGAGTAAACCCAACAGAACCACCGAGAGCAAGCCAATTACTCAGATCTCAATTACTTTATTATCATATGTTCCTGAATTTCTTTGGATTGCAGCATAATGTCTAGATTTGAGGATCTTTTAGTCTACTTCACTTTGTCAGGCAGGGCATATTTAAGTGAGTTCCACATTGAGAACAGTTGTGGCAGTAACAAGGCCTGGGGGTGGCTAGAGAAACTGAACTTTCCAAAGATGTGATAAACCACAGTTTATGTTTTAACAGGGGGGCAAGCACTTTTTCACAGCACTGTATACTATTATACTGTATGATAAAAGCAGGAAGTATATCCCTTGCCCTAACCCAGGGCTTGGCAAGTTTTACAATCTAAAGAGCCATTTTTTTAACAGAAAGAGGGTAAAAAATTTGTGTAGCGCTGCAAAAATACCATTGTACCACATGACATATTAGATATTTCATTTGGCAGTTTTATTAGTTTTCTTGATATTTTTTCTTTTTTTTTTTTCATTTACTAGTTCACTTTTGCTAATATTTCTGATAATTGAGGTGATTTTGATTACTTTTGTTTAGCATTTTATTTGTTAGAATTTTTTCATATACCTGATTATTTTTCACTTCATGTTCATTGCTGTGTTATTTTTCATTTGCTTTAATATTTTTATATTAAATGTCATTTATTGTTGAGTTTATTGTTATTTTTTTATTTTGTTATTCAGTTGGATTAATACTTTAGGGATTTTTGTGCATATTTGTTTATTTTATGTTTTATTTTGTTCAGTTTGTCTTAATATCCTTAATTATTTTTGCTTATTTTTGATCAGTGCCATGGTTTTGTCCATAGTCTTGATTATTTTGTTCAATTTAATGATCATATTGATTCTTTTGTCCATTTTATGGGTTAGTTTTTCCAGATTTTTCTTCATTTGTGTCTTCCTTATGTTGAATTAGTGCTTATTTCATTCATTTCGATTTACTGTAATGTGTTACTTCCATCACTGGACAAATCCACAGGAGCCACTGGAGAGGGGCTAAAGAGCCACATGTGGCTCTGGAGCCACAGGTTGCAAACCCCCGCCCTAACCCCTATATATACAGTACATCTGAGCAATGCTGTCTTTATTTTATACTTTTTGCTGGAGTTACAACTAAAGGTTTATTTCTTTTCGGAGTAACAGAAAAGTAACCTGCAATTATCCTGTGAAGTGTGCAAACTACTTCTTGTTGGTTGATTGTTCCGGCTTGTTTCTTTTTTTGGTGGGGGGACAGGGGGTGTACTCAAACTTCTGGTCGAGAGGACCAATATGTTGTCCATCTTTGATCGAGCTGATATTGCTGCAAAAACCTGTGAATTGTGTGATTTTGAGTTGTGCACCAGCAAACAGTGGGTTTATTGATATTACTATTCCACACCAGTCAGTGAAATTGTGTGATTTTGAGTCATTGAGGGCTGCACATGGATTGATTGCATTAAAATCATACAAAGTAATTTATCTTAATGCAATCATTTTGACAGCCCTGACTAATATAATTTTGCACATTTAAAAAGTTTCAGTTTTTGTTGAATTGTCCATTAAAATACCCCTAAATTAATGAAATATCTACAGAGTCATCATTATGCTCTATACATCATAGAACAGAGCCATCATATGAAGATTTAGGTCATTTTCTTTACAAAAAACAAGCTAGACCTATTTCATTGTCAATGTCACACAGTCATGTTCCTTCACAGAAAAAGACAAATTATTTGATTATTCATTGTCAGTTGTGATCAGAAGGAGCTAACGAGTGAGCAACAGGTTCAAAAACAGGCCTTTGTGATGCTGTCTGTCAGGTGTTCTAATCATTTTGGCCACCACTGTAAGAGTAAATGGGTTTCCATGAAATGTAAAGTCAACTCTGAAAAGCTGCAAAACACAACACGTGTTGCATGGTGCTGTCAGAAGGTGCTGTTGTAGGCTACATTACATATGGCTCTAATAAACAGTAAAAAAGTAGAACATTATGTTACTATTTTTCATCCACAGTGGCTGTAATGACATACTGGAATAATCAAGTCTCTTCATCTGTCCACATTACCTGTTCTAGTAGCAGACATGATTTCATCATTCATCAGAAAAGGCACAGTAGTTAAATTACAGTCAAATGAATGTTGAATCTTCATTACATCACAAATTATTTCAAAAAGGTGTTCACATTTTGACTTAAAACACATTTTTTGGTAAAAGGCAAAAACCATTTGAAGCAAGTGAAAATACCGTTTAAAGATTTTGTGATTATTTAGTAATTTTTTCCCATTTATATAAATAATGCAACATAAAAGTGTTGTGTGGTGTGGTCTGTTTTTTTCCATATCAAGTCTCTCGCTTTTCTCTTCCAGCTCTACTTTCTCCAAATTTCTGAGCTGATAAAAACAAAATAGAATAGCTGTGCTTTGTATTCTGTCATATATTATAATTTCTTATGCAGTGATGAACAGTCAGATAAAAGCAGCAAATAAAACATTTTTGTCCAGTCCACTGTCAGGCTAAAGTACCATAGGATACAAAAATGTTAACGGTGTTGGTTTTTGTTGTCGCTGATTCTGAAGCAGGACAATGACTTTCCCCACTTTGATCTCATCTCCTCAGTTTCAGCTTGAATGGTGCTGCTTAAATGTGCTCTAAAGTACCTTGTCTGTTCTGTTTGTTAATAGATTTTGTCAGTTTGAGTGAATGATCAATAGCTTGTGTCCGCTCTCCAATGACTCCTCTAAGATGCCTCATATCCTTGTTCTAGTTGAAGCTCTGTTTATTGGCTCATTACCTTTGAGAGCTCTCTTTCAAGAACTTGGCGGCTTTCTGCCGGTTTGTCCGGCCAACTTCAATTTTCCTCTGACGTTCAGCCTCATCTTCCTTCAGTGTGGACGACTGTGTTCTGCCAGGACACAAATACACAGACAAACAAAAACAAGACAAAATGACACAAACATATACATTCTATGAATACTAAATGTGCTATATGTCAATGTATATAGGGCTTCACTTGAATTCTATTCAGTGCAAAGGTCAGTTTAATTTAAGTGCATATACAACAAACTGTCCTGTGATGGCCACAGCCATACAGAGGTAATATCATCCACGTCATTATTAAATCACATTTCTTTTTCAGTTAATGAGTTTATCAGCACCACCTGGTCATTTCAGTTTCAGCAAACCATGCATTCAAACACCATCATTAAACATACACAGCTAAATTAATTTTGCAAGATTTATTTCAACCTTACACTGTTTTATGGAGTGCACACATACTAACACTGTAGGGTATTTGTTATATTCTTAGTGATGTTCTGTTATAATAATCATTTATTGTTTTGTCTTTGAGTTACTGGGCATGGTGGGAGCTCATCCTGGTGTGGCAAAAGGCAGGGCCAAGGGTGGAGCAGAGTTAAATCTTCCAACCAGCTCATCAGGCCATACCATGGGCCATGACATCATGGCTGGGGTTAGTTTAATGTAGCTTTTCTTTGTATTTAGTTGTAGTGGATGTCCATTTTGTTTCTGTGTGTTATGGTTTGGCCAAGCCACTCTATTGCTGTGTCTCACTTCAAGGGCTGCAGCCGACGTGGGCTGCATTTGTCGGCCATTGACATCATAGCCAAGCGCAAAGCCTGTCCCATTTCAATGGGTCCTTCAAATGCATCCGACAAATGCAGCCTTCCTCAGCTGGGTAATGAAGGCTGCAACCAATGGACCCTTTGCAGTCCACTGCATCCCATAATGCATTGCACACATGACCAACGGGAGTACTACCAAATCAGGGAGCTATGAGGAATACACAATTAAATAAGGAGAAATTGGGACACAACTATTGTGTCAGGTCAGTTTGTTCTGTTAACATTGTCTGCATTAGTTAATGTTATGAGTATAGTTCTGTTATTTTGTTATTTTGACCTCTTTTCTGGGCTGAACCTTTGAAATTTGATTTGTTAACTTGTGTTGACTTTTGTTGGGTGAATAAACCCCTATTTTTGTGAACCTCTAATCTTGTCTTGTCGTTGCCTTACTGCTTGGTCCCTAACATGTAAATGACATAACTGTGTTAGGAACAGAACAGTGCTTGCCCAATAAAACTGTCAGCTCAGTGTAAATGTAAAACATGATTATTTTTTATTTCCTACTTCCTGAGTTGCTTCGCCTTGAGCTGCAGGTTCTGGCTGACTTTCCTCTCCTGTTGCACCCTTGTCGCTGCCTTCTGGGCCTTGAGGACCTGGAAGACCTGCTCCTGCTCCTGAACCTCCTGCCGCAGGGAGGTGAACCTGCCAAGCTCCACCTCAATCTCACACACCTCCAGCCTGAGGAGCAAAGACACAGAGAGGAACCACGAACTTTTACAGAATGGAATAGTAAAATGTTTAGAGCAATTTATGCTCAATCAATGTAAACAGTAACTGGACATGATAAAACAACAACTTTCATTGCCCTAGCAATACAAATTATGGTTCAGTAAGTACAATGTTTTATTTTAGTCTCTACATGTGAACACAAATATATGTATATGTACCTTTCAAAACAGGAGAGTGATGACAGTTTTGAAAATGGATAACTTTAGTTTTAATCCATCTAAGGGGAAATATCCATCATTAATATTATCTACAAAAGGTTTAGGTGTCATAAGTCCAAATTCTGTGATTGCAACCTATTCATTACCGCCACCAAAAATGGTACATATTCATCGGCCTAGTCTGTCTCTGTCTGTTAACATGATGCCTCAAAAAGTTAGGAAAGGATTGTGATAACATTTTCAGGACAGGTTGGAAATGGCAAAAGGACCAATCGATTAGATTGGGAGTGATCCGGATCACTGTCTGGATCCAGGAAATTTTTGAAGGATTCTTTATCATGGTGAAATAAGACCAATTTCAGAATTTTTGCATGTGACTGTATAAAGAATGTCCAGAATGCTTGGCAAAAGAATACTCAATACTGCCACAGTAGGTTCACCCAGATCTCCAAGTTTCATCTGGATGCTGGTAATACTCTGGATCCTGTTATCCGGAATAATGACATTTAGGGTTCTCATGGAATATCTGTCACTGTAAGGCGACAGAAAATGGTAAAGATCTGCAACCAACATCAAAGTGCAGTCAAGAGTCTGCTGAATCAGTATAGTGCCAATGGATTTTTTCGTGTCCAGACGAAAACCACCGTTATGGAAATATGGATTTCTGTGAAGAAATATTGAACTTATGAATAATGATATGAATGTGATTCCAAATGCTATGGGTATGTGTTCATGGACAAGGAATCAAATAATGTAGGTAAAATAAATGTAGGTCTATTATTGATGGGTGTACATCACATTACGGGGGAAAATGAGCTGGACGAGGTCTGTGCTCTCTGAGTGCTTTCTAGTTTTAAATCTATAATATTTTCTAGTGTCTTGCCTCCTCTATGAGGGTGAACTGAAAACCTCAGGGATTAATCAATTAGTTGCTCAAAAATGGGCAGATTCTGGACAGAGCACCTAAGCAATATATCAAAAAAGCAAAAGGAGAGGAAATCTGAATTCTTATCAAACAAAATGAAACTTAAGGTTAAGTCACTTAAGGTCATTGAATATGTGTGTTTGTTTTTCGGACGTGACCACTCACTCAATGTAAAAGACAAATCAACAACAAACAGACAGTAAACGAAGACTGTTCAACTTCTGTTACAAACACTGAAAGCTGATTTGCATTTTGGAACAAAGTTATTTTTCATCTTTTCAGTGTATTGCTTCTTTAAATGTAATTGTTTAATGGTCTTCAGATCATATTAATTCATCTACTGCTGCCTCCTGTACTTCTAGTTGAGTAAAAAGTGTCTACTTATACTACCTCTGGACTTCATGCCCCTTTATGGGTATTAGTGACTTATGCACATACACTGATTTTCTTTTCACCCAGAAAATATGATTCATTACTATAAGGACATTGTTATCAACCTGTTCTATTCTTGCTGACACACCATCAGATCAAACTCTACATATGACAATAGCCCTCTAGTGAGGACAGTTGTTTACTACAAAGAAGAAGCAGCACACTATTTTTCAAAGATTCTTCTTCAGACTCACTCGTGTTGCCTGAGGTTGGTTCTGATGAGGGTCTGCAACTCCTCTTCGCTCTGCAGCTCCTGACACAGACTCCTGAGCTGAGCTCGCAAACGCAACACCGCCACACTGCAGAATGAAACATACACAAAAAAGAGGCAAACAAATGTTTGAGTGAAATCTTATACATGACTGTGAACTAAACAACTGTCACAGTTTGGAGAAAAATCTGATCTTACCTGTTCTCTGCTGCTTTCTGCCTCTCGATCTCTTTCTCCAAGTTTTCCCTCTGTACCAACAAATTGTCAATGTTGTGATGACACAGTTTAAGTTCTTCTCTGAAAAAAAAGAAGATAAAAATAACCCACACATCACAGATATAGGGACATCACAAAGACCATTTTCATTGGTTTTAAGGTGTAATATGGTAAAAGTATCAGACTAATGGGTTTTATGTAGACACTGCAACAGATGATGATTATAATCATCTGTCCACATCACTTTTGTCAAGTGTCATTGTTTTGTTTAAAATTTTAATTCATTTTTAGCCAGAAATCACCTCAATACGTTTTTTCTTGTATGTACCTGAATGTCAGCGCATGTATCTTTACAAGTGGAAGGACACTGAGCAGATATACAATGCCCTCTGAAACTACTGGAACAGTGAGGCCAATTAATTTATATTTGCTGTACACTGAAAAACATTTGGGTTTGACATCAAATGATGAATATGGCACAAAAGATCAGTATTTCAGCTTCTATTTCCAGGTATTTACATCAAAATCAGTTAAACAACTTAGAAAATAGCACCTTTTGTTTGAACCAACTCATTTTTCAAGTGAGGAAAAATTATTGGAGCATATGACTGTGTGTTTTGCTGCCCAGGCGTGTCCTATCACACTGATTATTCAGACAATAAATAGCACTGAGTGTCTCCTCTCAGTTTCAGCTTTGGGTTTTGCCTGTGCAGACTGCATTTATAGTTAAACAGGTGTAACCAACATGAAGACCAGAGAGCTGTCTATGGGAGTAAACCAAGCAATTTTGAAGCTGAGAGAAGATAGAAAATCAATCAGAACCATTGCACAAATATTGTCCATAGCCAGTACAGCCATTTGGAATGTCCTGAAGAAGAAAGAAACCACTGGTGTACTGAGCAACAGATGCCAAACTGGTAGATCACATAAAACATCAGTAGCTGATGACAGAATCATTGTGAAAACTGTGAAGAAAAACCCTAAAACAACTGTCTGTGACATCACCAACAACCTCCACAGGACAGGAGTGAAGGATCACAATCCACCGTTCACACAAGACTTCAGGAACAAAAGTACAGAGGCTACACCAGAAGATGCAAATCACTCATTAGTAATAAGAACAGGAAGGATAGATTGGAATTGTTTAAAAAGTACAGAGACAAGCCTGACAAGTTCTGGGACAAAGCTTTATGGATTGATGAGACAAAGATGAACCTTTATCAAAGTGACTGAAAGACTGAAGTGTGGAGAAAGAAATGATCTGCTCATGATCCCAAACACACAAGTTTATCTGTGAAACACAGATGAGGTCATATCATGGCTTTGGTTTACATGGTTTCTTCTGGGACGGGGTCATTGATCTTCACTGATGATGTAACATGTGATGGCAGCAGCAAAATGAACTCAGAAGTCTACAGAAACATTTTGTCTGCAAATTTAAAGAGAGATGCAACCAAAC